>JAKVIS010002542.1:12500-22219 GCA_033119425.1 Bufotes viridis | reverse complement strand
CTTTATTGTTGTTGGGCACCCGTATCAAATACAACGCCAATGAAACACAGTTTGTATCCATCCATAAAGACAAAAACACAGACAATAGATATAAAATTATCCTAATTAAAAATAGTCTTCAACAACTCAGTGCTAGTACAAAACTATTATATTGGAATTTAAAATCCCTCATGGTTTCTTGGAAAAAGATTTTCTGTAATCTATCTGTGTGAGGAGTAAACATCTATAACGCCTTCCTGATGGCAGGAGTGCAAATAGCTCAGACATTTGAGTGCCAAATATCACCATACACAATTCCCCTTGACCGACTCCAGGCAGTATTTTTGATAAGAGGCTGTCACCCACTCTCTGCTGCACAGGGAATCCTTTCAAGACCAGGTGATTTTCCGTTTCTTTGTTTTCGTTTTTTACTCCCAGCTCTCCCAAAGCCATATTGTTTCCTTTTTCCATTCACATAGCCGTATGAGGACTTGTTTTTTGTGGGACAAGATGTACTTTCTAGTGGCACCATTTACAAATGCATACAATGTGGTTGGAAGAAGGAAAAAAATTCCAAATGGGGTGGAAGTATAGCAAAAACACCATTCCGCCACTTTTGTATGGGCATTTTTTTACACTATTTCCTATGCGGTAGAACTGACCTGTTACTTTTATTCTCCAGGTCAGTACGATTACAATGATATGACATATGTATGGTTTTTCTTCCATTTTTATACTGAAAAAAATTTGTCACACCCAGGGAGAAAAAAAAGCTCACTTCCTCCCTGGCTGTGAGGCTCTCCACTGTGATTGGCCAGCTCACAGCCAGGGAGAAGGAGAGGCCTTGAGAAGCACGACCGTCATCTACTCCCTGTACCGATGGTATGGATTTATGTACTAGGCAGGAAACCAAAACGGGGGGCACAGCGGGGGAACGGAGCCGCACATAGAAAACACAGTAAGTGCTGTAACATGCCATCAGTATGCCCTACACAGCCAGCTAAGTATATGGTAATGTCAGGATCGGTGAAAGGTCTTCTTTAATTTAAAAAAACACCATTGGTCTAACAATATGACAGACAGATGGCTTGTTTAGAGCGGTATCTTTCACACATGATTAATACACTTGCATTTTATATATATAAGACTATATGTCTTGAATTCAACTATTCAGTAGGTTCTAGTGATCTGATCTGCACCTCAGAAAATGTTTTGAGGGTCTTAAAATCAATGAGGATGTTCTGGTGCACTTTTATAGCTGTAAACTTTAAGCTGTAAACATGCTTCTCCTCATTGCATACTCAGTTTGGAAGATTCCGTAATAATTGCACGTCTTGCGGGTTTCTGACAATGGACAATGAAGTTAGAACAAAAGATCTTTCATCTCTGAATTCCTTTATGTATGTCAGTAAGAACAGTTTAAATTGTGCACAGCTGACAACTGGCTGTACTATATCATTTCTACATGTACAGTTAGGTTCCAGCCTCTGGGATCCCCATGTTCAGGGGCGGACTGGCCATAGACCCTACAGGAAATTTCCCAGTGGGCCAATGCCCAGGCGGCCGCTCAAAGTCTCCTCATGGCTACCAGCCAGGTACATACAGATCTAATCCTCTCAGTATTAATTCATGTAGGAATATAAGATACTTATTCACCTGTCCAGCAGCCGTAGGTGCTCTCCCTGAATTCAACTGTATTGCCATCTTCAGGATGATGATACAGTTTCATACTGGGGTTCGAGCGGCAGTATTTTGTGCTGCACTGTGGTATTTGGTTCTGCTGAGACAGTATTTGTGCTGCATTGTGCTATCTGGTTCTGCTGGGGCAGTATTTTTTGCTGCACTATGGTATCTGGTTCTGCTGCTGCAGTATTTTTTGCTGCACTATGGTATCTGGTTCTGCTGGGACACTATTTTTTTCTGCACTATGGTATCTGGTTCTTCTGGGGCAGTATTCTGTGCTGCACTGTGGCATTTGGTTCTGCTGGGGCAGTATTCTGTGCTGCACTGTGGTATTTGGTTCTGCTAGGGCAGTACTTTGTTCTGCACTATGGCGTCTCCTACTTCTGTTGGCCCCACTTTCTGTCAATTTGGACATGCCTACAACATAGGGCCACCTTTAGTTTTTTTTTTCAGGGCTACTTTGAGTTCCCAGTCCGTCCTGCCCACAGGCCTGAGACTGATGGGGTGGCAACAATGGTTTAGCAATGTCCTTTCAAAATCTTCCTGCACAAAATCTTCTCTGCTGGTCACTGGCTGTGCAGAGAAATCCAGTACAGCACTATACCGGCTGTTCTGTCCAGTCTGAGGAAGTCCCATGTATCTAATCCTAAATACTAAACTAGTGGCTGTACTAACACTAAATCTAACTGACCCTATTAATGCCTGCATGAATTTGCTTGCTTAATAAACTAAAATAAATTTGAGGTTTTGGATTTACAAGCGGCAAAGAATTTTAACCTCTTGAGGACTCATGACGTACCGGTACGTCATGGTGTCCTGGTACTTAAGGACTCATGACGTATCGGTACGTCATGAGTATTTCCGATCACCGCCGTGCGGCGGGTGGTGATTGGAACTTAGTGTCTGCTAAAATCAATCATATCGGCGACACAATTGCCGCAAACCGCAGGTCAATTCAGACCTGCGGTTTGCGGCTTTTCCGAGTAAGCGGGCGGCGGGTGCAGTGGCTATCGGGTCCCCGTGCTGCTGTAATGGGGACACGATAGCAGGGAATCTCACAGGCAGGAAGCTATATGAGTAATACAGACTGTATTACTCATACAGCCAATGCATTCCAAAACAGAAGTTTTGGAATGCATTGTAAAGGGTATCAGACCCCCAAAAGTTGAAGTCCCAAAGTGGGACAAAAGGAAAAAAAAGTAGGAAAAATAAAGTCCCCCCCGAAAAAATTAAAAGTTTCAAGTAAAAAAAACAAAAACTTTTTCCCCAAATAAAGTTAAAAAAAATTGGGAAAGAATAGGGGAAAAACCCCTCAGATGAACACCGTAAAAAATAAAAAATAAAAACTGTGCTAAATAAACCATTTTTTTGTCACCTTACATCACTAAAAGTGATACAGCAAGCGATCAAAAAGGCGTATGCCCACAAAAATAGTACCAATCAAACCGTAATCTCATCCCTCAAAAAATCAAAGATAATCACCCAAAAACTGAAAAAAACTATGGCTCTCAGACTATGGAGACACTAAAACATAATTTTTTTTGTTTCAAAAATGAAAACATAGTGTAAAATTTACATAAATAAAAAAAGTATACATATTAAGTATCGCCGCATCCGTAATAACCTGCTCTATAAAAATACCACATGATCTAACCTGTCAGATGAATGTTGTAAATAAAATAAAAAAACGGCGCCAAAACAACTATTTCTTGCTACCTTGCCTCACACAAAGTATAATATAGAGCAACCAAAAATCATATGTACCCTAAAATAGTGCCAACAAAACTGCCACCCTATGCCGTAGTTTCTAAAATGGGGTCACTTTTTTGGAGTTTCTACTCTCGGGGTGCATCAGAGGGGCTTCAAATGGTACATGGTGTCAAAAATCTAGTCCAGCAAAATCTGCCTTCCAAAAACCGTATGGCATTCCTTTCCTTCTGCGCCCTGCCGTGTGCCTGTACAGCAGTTTACGATAACATATGGGGTGTTTCTGTAAACTACAGGCAATATGTCGCCTTGCCAGTGGTGTCATGATACTTTGCTATTGAATGAGAGCATAGAATTGAATGTAACATTTTCCGATAAAAATGGTTGTTCAACATGGAAATGTGCAAACAAGTTTCTTTTTTTTAGGTTGTGCAACAGAAAACATCTAGAGAAAATCTGCAGTGTGGGTATCTCTAGCATTATAACACCTTGTGGTTGACAGCCAGCGGCATATGTTGATCATACAGTGACGTTCAAAGCAGCAGAAGAAACAACAGATGAAAATTATGCAACGATTCCACCTAGTTAATTAAACATGCTACATTTTTATAATATGCTAACTAGTGTAACAATACAATCTCCTATGTAAAATGCATGTGCTATGCAGGGGTGCACCTAACCTTTCTGCTGCCTGAGGAGAAAACTGAAATGGCATTCCCGCTTCCCAATGCCAATTTCTTAACCTAACCCCTTACCTTCAACCCATGGCCGTTCGGCTGCCCCCCTCTCTTGCCCCTAACTGGTGCTGCCTGAGGCGATCGCCTTACATGGCCTCATTGGTGGTGCACCCCTGGTGCTATGAACCGGCAAAGAAGCCAGACACATGCCTCCTGACATTTCACAACCTGCATAAATATAGCTTTTTCAGGCTCACGCCAGATCTCAAAAAGTGGGCGCGGTGTGGACAGGGAAGAACAAGGGCCGGTAGGCCCATCTCCTTCATCATTTTATATGCCTGTTTGGGGCGTAGAAATAGGTCAAAATGTAAGCCACCAAGGAAGCTGTCTTACATTTAGACCGGCGCCTATACATAACTTCGGTGGATCCAAATGCCGGTCTTAATAAATGACCCCCAATAAGCATAACATTTTCTTATTATTCTAAAAGGTACCCTACCTTACCTACCCCATTAACATGTCCGTAGTGTATTGCGGATCCACAATACACCGGGCCGGCACCCCTACAGAAATGTCTATTCTTGTCTGATATTGTGGACAAGAATAGGACATGTTCTATTTTTGTCGGGAGCCGAGGACCGGAAGTACGGAGCCACGGACTGGAAATGTGGATGCGGACAGCACAATGTGTGCTGTCCGCATCCTTTCCGTCCCCATTGAGAATTAATTGGTCCGCACCCATTCTGCAGATCCGCAACACACTACGGACGTGTGAATTAGGCATAATTCTCCCCTAGAAACGTCTGGCAGCAACACTCTCCTCTCTCCCCATTGAATACACATAGATGTGTATGGGGGAGTCTGGAGGGAGACAGCTATTAAATGTGTATGGCTGGCCTAAGTGCAATATCGGAGCTGGGTATTTGTTGAAAGCTATTCAATGAATTAAAAGACTTAACAACACGCAGCAGAGTTAACAAATTGATTGACTGCTAATTAAAAAAGCCATACCAATGACATTGCAGTAGCCTGAGGGAGATGGGATGGACAGCTCTAATAAAAATGACTCTCCCAAGCTGAGGCTTGGAAACAA
The DNA here is from genome assembly GCA_033119425.1 of Bufotes viridis. Taxonomy (NCBI): domain Eukaryota; kingdom Metazoa; phylum Chordata; class Amphibia; order Anura; family Bufonidae; genus Bufotes; species Bufotes viridis. Next base: position 17,080 of record JAKVIS010002542.1, on the reverse strand, counting down.
AACAAGCCAGTTCTGGCCATCCTGCAGCTGTTGTGTTGCCGGGAAGAGAAGGTCTTTCTTATTTTAGTGATACGAGCACAGGAGCATGGAGGTGGGAAGGTGGAAGAGACGCCGATGTGCAGGCAATAGGGCACAGCTGCCTTGACCTACACCTGCCAAGTTTCTCTGTCGGACAGCCTTATACCTAGGAACAGGCCTGCTGCTGAGTAAAGTACAGAAATAGACTGCTGTTGTAGCAACCACACAAACAGCAACGGGCGGTAGCAAAGCGTATCACTGTGTATCACCACTGTACTAACAGACCATAAACCGATATACAGCATATAACGCAGAGGAAAGCAAATGCTATCAGATCTCATACAGGTCTAACAGGTGTCCACGACTTCTAAGCCTATTTTTCAACTTTATTAAGTTCCAAGCAGGCAAAGGTACCATTTACAGTGGTGCATACATTTGACCTAAATCTATATCAGTAGATAAAGATAACCAAATCAAACAAATTAGTCCAAAATTGGACTTGGTCATTTATTTATTGGGGAAAATAATCCAATATCAGATGTCTGTGAGTGACAAAAGTATGAGAACCTTTAGGATTAGCAGACAATTTGAAGGTGAAATGAGAGTCGGGTGTTTTCGATCAATGGGATGACAATCAGGTGTGAGTGGGCAACCTGTTTTATTTAAGTCTGATCTTCACAACATGTTTGTGGAAGTGTGTCATGGCATGAACAAAGGACATTTCAGAGGACCTCAGAAGAAGAGTTGTTGATGCTGATTAGGCTTAAAATGGCCACAAAACCATCTCTAAAGAGTTTGGACTCCACCAATCCACATTCAGACAGATTGTGTAAAAATAGAGAAAATTCAAGAGCATTATTATCCTCCCCAGGAGCGATCAACCAACAAAGATCATGTCAAGAGCAAGGTGTCTGTGAGGAACCGAAGTAAGCTCTAAGCAACTAAAGGCCTTTCTCACATTAGTTAATGTTCATGAGTCCACCATCAGTAGGACACTGATCAACAATGGTGTGCATGGCAGGACTGCAAGGAGAAAGCCGCTGCTCTCCACAAACAATATTTCTGCCTTTCTGCAGTTTGCTAAAGATTACCTGGACAAGCCAGAAAGCTATTGAAATAATGTTTGGCAGACAGAATAAGAACAAAATAGAACTTTTTGTTTCAAATGAGAAGCCTTAGGGTACTTTCACACTTGCGTTTTGGATTCTGTTTGTGGGATCTGTTTCAGGGCTCTCACAAACGGTCCAAAGCGGATCAGTTCAGCCCTAATGCATTCTGAGTAGATAAGGATCCGTTCAGAATGCATCAGTTAGGCTCCGTTCCGCCTCTATTCCGTTTGGAGACGGACACCAAAAGCGCAGCAGGCAGCATTTTGGTGTCCGTCTGACGATGTGGAGCCGAACGGATCCGTTTTTAATTACAATGTAAGTCAATGGGGACGGATCCGTTTTTAATGACACAATATAGTGCATTTGAAAGCGGATCTGTTCCCCATTGACTTTCAATGTAATTCAAAGCGGATCCGTTTTGGACTTTGTCATTTTTCTTTAAAACTAATGCAAGCGGATCAGTTCTGAGCGGATACAAGCGTTTGCATTATAGGTGCGGATCCGTCTGTGCAAATAAACAGATGGATCCGCACCAAAGCAAGTGTAAAGTACCCTTAGACATGGTGATGGTAGTATCCTGGTTTGGGCCTGTTTTTTAATGCATCTGGGCCAGCTTGCCATCATTGATAGAACAACGGATTGTGAATTATACCAGTAAATTCTAAAGGAAAATGTCAATACATCTGTCTGTCAGCTAACTCTCAAAATAACATGGGTCAGGCGGCAAGACAACCACTCTAGGCACAGTCGTTTATTGGTTAAGAAAGAATAAAATTAAAGTTTGGGCATAGCCAAGTCAAAGTCCTGACCTAGTGAGTAGTTTATAGAAGAAAACCCGCCAACATAATTGTTTTGCACGGAGGGTTGAAGAGTTGAAGCTGTTTTGTATGGGGGCATATGCTAAAATTCCTCCAAGCCAATGTGCAGGACTAATCGGCAATTTACCAGAGAGGTATGGTAGCCACTTCAGGGGTATGTTAGCCACTTATTTCCACAGGAGAAAAAAATAATAATAAAAAAACCTAGATATTCACTACTGGGTTCCACACTTTCTTTTTTAGTATGCATGTATGAAAGTACGAATGTGTCTCAGCCTTTTTTTATTCACAAGAACATTGAGATCTTGTATAGTCAGCCATAGGCTTTTTCTGTTAGTATAAGCATATCTGAAAAAGTTTTCATTGACTAAATAAGAATTTTTGTAAATCTTTATTTATTAAGAGGTTGACAATGCAATAACATGCGACAATAAACATCCCATAAGTACAATCTCAGAAGGTTTTGAGTGAACCCCTAAAACTTATAACAACAACAAACAGGGCAATCATGTTGAACCACAGCGAGGCGATATGTGCTTACTAGTTGCGACACCACCACCGCAAGAAGTTTACAGATGCGAATCAATTCTGAGCAGGGTAACAAGAAATCAGTTACAGAGACTAAATAAGAATTTTTAACTCATTAACCACTTCAGCCCCCCTAGCTTAAACACCCTTAATGACCAGGCCACAATTCTGCACTACACTACTTTTACCGTTTATTGCTCCGTCATGCAACTTACCACCCAAATAAATGTTACCTCCTTTTCTTCTCACTAATAGAGCTTTCATTTGGTGGTATTTCATTGTTGCTGACATTTTTCCTTTTTTTGCTAGTAATCAAAAATGACCGAAATTTTTGAAAAAAAATGACATTTTTCACTTTCTGTTGTAAATTTTTTTTAAAAACTACATTTCTATATAAATTTTTCTTTAAATTTATTGTTCTACATGTCTTTGATAAAAAAAAAAATCCAATAAGTGTATATTTATTGGTTTGGGTAAAAGTTATAGCGTTTACAAACTATGGTGCAAAACAGTGAATTTCGGCATTTTGAAGCAGCTCTGACTTTCTGAGCACCTGTCATGTTTCTTCAGGTGCTAGAATGTCAGGATAGTATAAATACCCCCCAAATGACACCATTTTAGAAAGAAGACACCCCAAAGTATTTGCGGAGGGGCATGGTGAGTTCATGTATCATTTCATTTTTTTTCACAAGTTAGTGGAAAATGACACTTTCTGAGGAAAAAAAATAATAATAAAGTTTCCATTTCTGCTAACTTCTGGCAAAAAAAAATAAAAATCTCCCACGGACTCACTATGCCCCTCAGTGAATACCTTGGGGTGTCTACTTTCCGAAAAGGGGTCATTTGTGGTGTGTGTTTACTGTTCTGGCATTTTGGACGGGGCTAAATTGTGAGCAGCCATGTAAAACCTAAAGGTACTCGTTGGAATTTGTGCCCCTTGGCGCACCCAGGCTGCAAAAAAGTGTCACTCATGTGGAATCGCCGTACTCAGAAGAAGTAGGGCAATGTGTTTTGGGGTGTATTTTTACATATACCCATGCTGGGTGAGAGAAATATCTCTGTAAATTGTCTACTTTTTATTAAAAAAAATTAAAAAGTTGTCATTTACAGAGATATTTCTCTCACCCAGCATGGGTATATGTAAAATACACCCAAAACCATTGCCCTACTTCTCCTGAGTACAGCGATACCACATGTGTGACACTTTTTGCAGCCTAGGAATGCAAAGGGGCCCAAATCCAATAAGTACCTTTAGGAGAGCATTTTTACGCATTTGGATTCCAGACTTCTTCTCACGCTTTAGGACCCCTAAATGCCAGGGCAGTATCAATACCCACATGTGACCCCATTTTTGAAAGAAGACACCTCAAAGTATTCCGTGAGGGGCATGACGAGTTCATAGAAGATTTTTTTGGCACAAGTTAATCGGAAATTGACTTTTTTTTTTTCTTACAAAGTCTCATATAATTACAAAGTCTCATATAATTTGTGACAAAAATTAAATTTTACATGAACTCACCATACCCCTCACGGAACACCTTGGAGTGTCTTCTTCTAAAATGTGGTCACATGTGAGGTATTTATACTGCCCTGGCATTTGAGGGTCTCCGCAATCATTACATGTTAGGCCAGCATTAGGAGTTTCTGCTATTCTCCGTATATTGAGCATACGGGTAATGAGATTTTTTCCGTTCAGCCTCTGGGCTGAAAAAGAAAAAAAAGCGAACGGCACAGATTTCTTCATTCACATCAATCAATGTGGATGAAAAAATCTCTGCCAAAAAAATGTGCAAAACAAAGAAGTAAGGCACCATTCACACGTCCACATCAGCATTTGCGGAGCTGCGGAGGCGAACTTCGGGTTTCGGCCCCCAAACATCCAAAAGATAGAGCATGTCCTATTCTTTTTAAAAGGCATTTTCTATATAGTTCTGGCAATGTGCGGATCCGCAAAATGCGGAAAGCACATTGCCGGTGTCCGTGTTTTGCGGATCCATGGATCCATAAGCACACTACTGATGTCTGAATGAGCCTTACAGGGGGTGATTAGTGACAGGGGGGTGACATGGGGTAATCAGGGGTTAATCGGGGGTTAATCAGGGTTGAT
>JAKVIS010002542.1:0-7500 GCA_033119425.1 Bufotes viridis | reverse complement strand
AAAACTTTTTTTTTTATAGTTAGGTATATGGAGACTTGTGGGGGGCTAATTTTTTTGTGTGACAATCTGTACCTTTTGATAATATCATTATGTTGTTTGTAAGACTTTTTGCTCACTTTTTATTCAATTTTTGGGACATAAAGTGATGAAAAAAAATGTTCATATTTTTCCTATTTTTTTAACTATTTTTCAAAACTTTTTAAAAAGTTTTTATTTGATCCACAAGTGGACCACAACTTGCAATCATTAGATTGCAACTTGTACAGAGTAAAAGATAATTAGCTGCATTATTCTGTACAAAAATCACTATATCCCAGTTCGGTTCTGCCACCTGCTGACCTGAACTGGGATATACTAATAATGATCCTAGAAGGCTAGAAGCCTAGTACAGTGTCTGGCTCATTATTAGAACAGGTACGCTTTACCCAAGCTCCTCCAGGGGAAAGCGCGCCTGACCCGGAAGCTCGTGCTTTCGGATTTTAGCATACCCAGACACCGTGGTCACATTTGACCACAATCTCTGAGGGATTAAGTTTTCATGGTCGGCATTACCGCTGATCTCAGACATTAGCTGCGGGTGCCTGCTGTATGAAACAGCATTATGTGGGGATGCAAACACAGCAAGAGATAAAAATCTTATTATGAAAAAGCACTGAAACGTTTGAGACAACCACCAGGGGGAAATCTTATTATGGAAAAAGCACTGATTGATCAGTTTATGGTTTCCACTAAAAACTTAGAAGATAAAAAAAAAGGTAAAAAATTAATCTATGAAGCAGAAGCACAGCAATAGATAAAAAAATAAATTATTATTCTGAAAAGGCACTGATTGAAAAGTTTCAAGCTACCAGTAGAGAAAAATCTTGTGATGAAAAAGCACTAATTGAGCAGTTTGAGGCTACTACCAAAAAAACTAGTGGATAAAAATAGGTTAAAACTGATCTATGAAGCACAAAAACAAGAACAGCAATTGATAAAACATCTTATTTTGAACATGCACTGATTAAAATATTGGGAAGCTACCACTATGGGGAAATCTTAGTCTTAAATCCTAAAATTTTAAGCTATCACCGTAAACTTAGTGGAAAAATAGGGAAAAATTTATTTTATGAAGTAATTTAAGTTATGTACAGTATAAATAGAAATACAGTATTAGAGATGAAGAAATCAATTCTATCATTTTGGAATTGATCCTCAATTTTCAAAAAAAAATTGGATTCTAGCAAACTCAAATATTTTGCAATTCATTTCAGGTAAATCAAGAGAGAGATCCACATATGAAAAACATAATGCAATTCAGCTTTCTTTCTGAAAGGAATAGAACTTTCAATCATTACTCAGTCTTTTCAGGCTTCTTAGTATAACTAGGATAATAGCTAAGCTAGGCTCACATCTGCACATAGCTCTTCCATGACAAAGCCATTTATTAGAGAAAAGCATACAAGAATTGCTTGTTTTTCTAGCTCAAAGGCCTAAGTGGGTACAATTTCTATTATGCTTTAAACCACATGATCCTGGCAAATTCATGGTATATGCACTGCTTTTAAATACAATTAGCCTACTGAATTCTAACTACCACTTTCAACATTTGCCATATTCATGTGCATTAAAACTTTACTTGTATTAGATTTGTTCAAAACAAATGAATAAAGGGAATAAAGTTAAAAAAGTCTCAGGGCGTTGAATGCAATAGTAATCTGATTATCATATGTATATTTGCCATAGAACAGTGAAGTAGTGTGTGGTCACTTAATATCTGCTAGTTTTCCCGTAATTTTATCAGTCTTGCTATTGCAACTCTGCACTCCTAAAAACACACAAACATCCATTCTATGCCCCCCAACATGTTTTGTCAGATCCCTGAAGACTCCAGGGATCTGGTGACAGGGATCACCTCTTTTCTCTCTGAATCATTTAATCATTACATCGAACAATGAAGTTTAAGGCCTCAGAAACTCACCACTACCGTAAAGGGAATAAAGGTCTCCTTTGCAGTCCTCTATCTCCTTGTAGTTATTCCATAGACGCCACATGCTGTTGGTGCAGATGTCTCTCACCACAATTACAGCTATCCACAGTAGTGGAGGATCGTAGGTCCAAGCTGAGCCCAGATGGAACAAATGGCTCCCTTGAGAGATTCGCACTGTGTAGCACTGAATCACTTCAAAAAGAGAAGTCACTATATGGAATAGATATGAAGGTAGTGTAAACTCGCAGGCAAGGTTAAAACCATAGGTTTTATTTCATACTCACAAAGTATCCAAAATATAAATGCATGTAGCAAGCACTGCTAAAAACACCCAACTCAGGGTTTCAGCCACTCTCGGCTTCTTCCAGGGCAATTGGCCAAACTCATCAACTATGACTATTGTACAAATTTTTTTTTGTCTTGGCAAATCCAATTTTAAAGATACGCTTGTGAAATATGTTTTACTACAATACTGTAACAATACTTAGCCTTGAGTTACATTACCATGTCAGCGCACCAATTTATCAGACATACAGCTAACTGATATTTATGAACTAACTGTCAAATCATGACTAACACTCAGTTTAATAATTTTTACCTTGATCAGTTACCATGTGTCTAAGTTTTTGACATATATTTATCATAATTTATGGAAAGCTAAGAATATCAGAATATCTGAAAATCTGCCTTGATGCCAGACAAGCTGTGCACACAGTTTATCCTCTTGCATTGCCGAGCCAAATGCAAAATAAACCCAACTATAGCATACTTCCAATGTATACTGCAGTCTTTGCTGTCTTGGGAGATAGTTTCTCATCATTGGACTCTTGTGGACATTTCAACAGCAAACTGTCGTCATATTTTAATCCAGCATTTCCAGGAATTAATACCATTAAAGTAAATGGGTTTGAACAATACTAACATAATGAATCTTTCTTGTGCCTACTAGCTAATGCAAGAACAGCCTGTTTCCAAATTCAGACAATCTTCCTGAACACCTGCAGATTGCACATGAGTAGACTTTATATGCACTTCAAAGTCCCTATTTAATTATTTTGTTGATGTAGCAGCCACATTTAATTCCAGGAAAGACTCTCCAAACTACTATAGCTCTAGAAACCAAACTATGCATGTATCTGTCATGGCAGGTACTCACAAGTCTTCAAATAGGATAATTGTTGATTTCATTCCATGTCAGGCTGGAATAATACCATGGAACACAAACAGTCCTTTAGTCAAAAATACATCAGAGGAAATGTGTGCGCTCCAACATCTAAAAATATTTCTTTAGCCCATTTCCTTAGTATTTGAAAGTGGGATTTTTACAATAAGCTATGTCAATAGCTTCAATTGTAAATCATTTATATATTAGTATAGTAAACGGGTTATCCGGAGTTAAACATTGATGGCTTACACTCAATATCCAACTCCTGGGAGTTGGATCCCTGTTGATTTGATATTGATGACCTTCCTAAAGGATACGTTCTTTATTATTAATCTTATTAATCAAAACCCCTTAACCACTCCAGGACACTGGACGAGAATGCTCATCCTAACCTCAGCGGTACTAAGCGCATTAGGACGAGCAGGCCTAGCCTCAACAGTTAAACTGTCACCATGTCTGCAGACACGGGGACATCGCTGAGACCCTGGCTGCTACACACAGCCAGGCGTCTCAGCTAATGGGCCGGGGACCAATCAGAGTGGTCCGCAAAGTCAGCGATCAAGCCTGATTGGCTAGTCTGTAGAGACTAGCCAACCAGAGGCTTCTGATGCCAGGGTCAGGCAGCTCTGATCCTCCGCAGTCCGTGACTGCGGGGAATCAGAACCTCTATAAATAATATCCTCAATCCCCTCCCTGAGCCCTCAATATCCTCTATGTGGCGGTGTGGCGTGTGGGCGGTTTCAAGCGGCGGACACTGCGGCGAAAGAAGGGAACGCCATATGGTTTTTGGAAGGCATATTTTGCTTGAACTGGTTTTTTGACACCATGTCCAATTTTAAGCCCCCCGATGCAACCCTGCAGTAGAAACTCCAAAAAAGTGGACCCCATTTTGGAAACTACGGGATAAGGTGGCAGTTTTTGTTTGTACTATTTTAGAGCATGATTTTGGTTACTCTATATTACACTCTTTTTGAGGCAAGGTAACAAAAGATAGAAATTCTGAAATTTCATCTCCATTTGCAAATAACTCTTGTGGAACACATAAAGGGTTAACAAAGTTTGCAAAATCTGTTTTGAATACCTTGAGGGTGTAGTTTCTTAGATGGAGTCACTTTTATGGAGTTTCTACTCTAGGGGTGCATTGGGGTGGGGGCTTCAAATGGGACATGGTGTCAAAACCAGTCCAGCAAAATCTGGCTCGAAAAACCATATGGATGTCTCTTCATTCTATTCCTGCCGCTTCGCACATACAGCAGTTTACATTTAACACATATGGGGTGTTTCTGAAAACTACAGAATCAGGGCAATAAATATTGACTTTTGTTTGGCTGTTAACCCTTGCTTTGTTACTGGAAAAATTGATTCAAGTGGAAAATTCTGAAATTTCATCTCCATTTGCCAATAACTCTTGTGGAAAACCTAAAGGTTAATGATGTTTGTAAAATCAGTTTTGAATACCTTGAGGGGTGTAGTTTCTATTATGTAAGCCTCACAAAGTGACTTCAGACCTGAACTGGTCCCTAAAAGTGGGTTTTTGAAAATTTCTGAAAAATGTAAAGATTTGCTTCTAAACTCTAAGCCTTGTAATGTCCCCAAAAAATAGAAAATGGCATTCCTAAAATGATCACATACATGAAGTAGACATATGGGGAATATAAATCAATAACTTTTTGGTGGCATTACTATGTATTATAGAAGTAGAGAAATTGATACTTGGAAAATTGCAATTTTTTCCAAATTTTTGAAAATTTTGTATTTTTTTATAAATAAAAATGAAATTTTTCGACTCCATTTTACCACCGCCATGAAGTACAATAGGGTACAAAGTACAGATGGCTCTCTGATGACACAAACTGGTATGCAGTGCCACGTATAAGGTTACCCCACAGTAACCGGATAAAGGTGAAAATAAATACGAAAGTTACAGGCACTCAACTATATGTCTCTGCAATGAGCTATTTAATAGTCTAAAAATAGTATAAAAAATCAGTATACATAATACATAAATTGGAGCTTCAATATTATAAATAAATGAAATCCCACGTGGGTGTAGCAATGACAATCAATCTGGGTATTCAGCGTAAATGATCAATCCATATATGGGTGCAGATATAAACACAAATACAGCTCTCTCAATTACCAGAAAAAACTCATACTTGTAGTAAAACACATTATTGCAGTAAAGCGTTGCGTGACCGCAAGTTTTAGAGTTAGTGTCAATCAACGTTGCGTATACCGCAAGTTTAAAAAATGTCAGCCAGCATTGCCGTTACCGCAGATAGGAGAAGTAATGTCAATGTTGCCAATCAATTACTGAGGCACAGATGCGGTGTGATGTTAGATACACTGTTTAGACTGGTGTAATTCACAGAGGGGAATCCTGCAGCATAAAAGATCTCCAGTGTGCACATAGGTGTACATCAACAGAAGGTGTCATATAAATATATACGGTTTTACCGTGTCTTCACGTGTCTTCACGTAAGTGGCTGTGCTGTTCCTCAGTGGCTCTGGTAAAACCGTATATATTTATGTGACACCTTCTGTTGATATACACCTATGTGCACACCAGCGATCTTTATGCTGCAGGATTCCCTGTGTGAACTACACCAGTTTAAACAATGTATCTAACATCACGCCCGCATCTGTGCCTCAGTAAATGATTGCAACATTGACATCTTTTTCAAGCCTGCAGTAACGCCAACGTTAATTGACATTGCTTCTACTTGCAGTAGCGGCAATGTTAGCGACATCATTTTCTAATGAAAATCAATCAAAATGTGAGCAAAAAATCTAATCAAAATGTGAGGCAAATTACCCGCTTGGAATCGCACATCGAGTCTCTAAACGGGCATATTGCAACACTAGAGAGCCACTGACAATTTGCAAAGAGTTTGCTGCTCACCGAGCAAGCAGTCTTTGGGGTAGATGTGGGGAGGGTGTTAGCGAGGAGAGTGAGGTAGCTAGCTGGGTTACAGTAAGAAAGCGGGGTAGAGGGAAGAGTGCCAGGGAGGCTAGCCCTGATCTGACACACCCCAACAAGTTTGCACGTTTGGCAGATGAGGGGATGGCAGCTCAGGGACAGCACCGCTGCAGCCAGACACTTCCTCTGCCAGTCAGGGGAATGTCAGCTCCAGTAAGCAGGGGACCAGGAGAGCAGGGCAGGCCAGACAGGTGCTGGTAGTGGGAGACTCAATTATTAGGGAACAGATAGGGCGATCTGTCACAAAGATCGTGATCGCCGAACAGTGTGCTGTCTTCCTGGCGCTAGAGTTCGACACATCGCAGATCGGGTTGACAGATTACTGGGAGGGGCTGGAGAAGATCCAGCGGTCATGGTCCATATCGGAACCAATGACAAAGTTAGAGGAAGGTGGAGCGTCCTTAAGAATGATTTCAGGGATTTAGGTCAAAGCTTAGGGCAAGGACCTCAAAGGTAGTATTTTCCGAAATACTGCCTGTACCACAGGCCACACAAGAGAGGCAGCGGGAGATTAGAGAGGTTAACAAGTGGCTCAAGAACTGGTGTAGGAAGCAGGGTTTTGGGTTCATGGAGAACTGGGCACGACTTTGCTATCGGCCACAGGCTCTATCAGAGGGACGGGCTGCACCTCAATGGGGAAGGGGCAGCCGTGTTGGGGAGAAAGATGGCTAGAAGGTTGGAGGAGTGTTTAAACTAGGGACTGGGGGGGAGAGAAATTACATTATAGGAGGGGAAGATAGTGCAGATAGAGACCGGGGGCAAGGTAGTGGGACTGGGGGAGAAATGGAAGGAGGGACTAGAAAAGTTCAGAAGGAAAGGTGTAGGGCAAAGCATGCATAAACCTCTCAAATGTATGTATACTAATGCCAGAAGCCTGACTAATAAAACTGGGGAACTGGAATTAGTGATGTGTGAGGAGGATTATGACGTAGTGGGAATAACTGAGACATGGCTGATGATAGCTATGACTGGGCAGTTAATGTACAAGGTTACAATCTGTTCAGAAAGGATCGTCAAAACCGGAGAGGGGAGGGGTCTGCCTTTACATAAAGTCCTTCTAAAGCCCACACTCCGGAAGACATCTGTGAGGGACACGAAAATGTGGAGTCATTGTGGGTGGAGATAAATGGAGCCAAAACAATAATAAATTACTAATAGGAGTTTACTATAAACCACCTAATATACCAGAGTCCGCAGAAAATCTATTACTAAACGAGATAAACAAGCGCGCAAACCATAATCAGGTGGTTATTATGGGGGACTTCAACTACCCAGATATAGACGGGAAACTGGAAACTCAGTACATCCCATAAAGGAAACAGGTTCTGGCAATAGCCAAAGACAATTACCTTTCCCAAATGGTTCAGGACCCAACTAGAGGGACGG
>JAKVIS010002541.1:0-22185 GCA_033119425.1 Bufotes viridis | reverse complement strand
GGATATCCGGTTCTTTATTCAGCAAACAGAAAATACACTTCCTCCTGTTATGGAGCTGGTTACTCTTTTTTCCGACTTTTCTGGCCTGGAGGTTAACTGGGAGAAGACTGTTCTCCTTCCTATAGATGAGCTGCGAGGAGATTGGAATAATCAGCTACTGATCTCTGACTCAATAAAGTATCTGGGGACAACAGTCTCCGCCAAAACTCAAGAATATCTACAACTTAATTTGACTCCTTTGCTGTTGAAGTTGAGGGCTAAAATTAAGATATGGCAAAAAATCCTGCCCGCAAGAGCGGACAGAGTTTCGTTGTGCAACTCGCCAGTATGGATTGAGGATAAGTATTTTAGATTGATAGAGCGGATGATTAATGATTTGCTCTGGGGGAGGAAACGTGTGAGACTAAAGATGCTTTACTTTTCTATGCCCTATAATCGGGGAGGTCTCAACCTCCCCTACTTTAGGGGTTACTTTATGGCTTCCCAGCTTTGCCTTTTCAACGATTGGGAAAATAGCCATCTCTGTAGAAAACTGGTGAAGGACTCAGGCTTTTTGGATTTTTTTACCGTATTAGAGTCTGATTACTTATTAAATATAAAGACTGGTTATAAATCTTTCTGCAGAATGGCTACAAAAGCTTGGCTGGTCATAAGGAACTGGTTTAAAGTTAAGGCATCACTTATCTGCACCCCACTGTGGTATAACCCAAAGCTTGTGAATCTAGATGATCCAAATGGTCGGCACTATTGAGGGACAAAAATGTCCAATACCTGCACCAAGTGGTCAGAGGTGGCCAAGTCCTTTCCCTTATGGAGCTAAAGCAAAAGGAAAATGTAGGTGAGGTGGCTTGGTATGCATATTTCCAATTGAGGTTAGCACTTTCTAGTACTTCTAATAGTCACTTATTTTCTGTAGACACTCCTGAATTTTTACACGATTTAATTTGTAAGAAAGGTGCTGTGAAAGTTAAAGTATCACATTGCTATAGACACCTAATGAAAAAAAAAAATTTCAGAAGTTTTCCAGGACAGAGATCTTGGTCAACCTTACTTTCAGAGGCGGGCCCTCGGGACTGGGAGAATATAGGGGAAAGTTTAAATTTGGTTTCACACTTTTGTACAATTCAATATTATGCACAAAATATATGTGACACCTTTATGGCTATATAGGAGAGGACTTAGAGCCACCTCGGACTGCCCACGTTGTGGTGACCCCGAGGCAGATCATTTACATCTGTTTTGGGATTGCCCGATGTGAGTAGGTACTGGAGACTGTTTCAAACTACTCTGGTTCGGAAACTAAACATTGATATCCCTTTGTCTCCCAAGATATGGGTTTTGGGGGATTTAACGGAGGTCAATTGCCAACCCATGAAATGCCGTCTGCTGATTAAAGTAATGTTCCTAGCCAGGCTTCTTATATCTAGAACATGGTTTCCCCCCTCTGCTCCAGATTGTAATAATTGGTTAGGCTTAGTTGGGAAGGTGAAAAGCTACGAGAGGGTCCTGTATAAACAAAGAGGTTCCTACTTGAAGTGGGGCAACATTTGAAAGAATTGGGGTACGGTTAATTAGTCTGGTCGACCCCTTTTTTTTTTTCTTGCAAGGTGGGGGGGGTTGGGGATGACTTTATAATTTTGTTTCTTTTTTATAAATTGTAATTGTTGAGATGATTAAAATAAAAAAAAGATGTTAAAAGGAAAAAAAAAAAGTTTTCATTATTTTAGAAGATAATTCTTCCTAATTTTCTAGCAGTTTTATTCTTTGATACAGCCACCCTTGTTTTTGTTGTATATGTAAATTAGTTACTGCTCGTTAAATACAAGGTATTAGATTGATGTTTTACTGTTTATAGCTTTCAAGACAGCTTTTGTATTGCATTTCTGTCAAATTATCCAATTCATTAGCAGATAAACAATTATTTGATGTACAGGTATGTTGAAGAGGCCCCTTTTATAAATAACATTTCCAGTATAAATATGGAATGCCTTCTTTAATTTGTTTTTCTCTGATTATTGACAGGTTGCAATTGATGAAGCTGTAAAATATGTTTACATTTTTCACTCTTCAGTATGTTGAAAGCAGATGGTCCAAGTAGAAATTTGAATATTTTACCTTTGTGAACAATATGTATCTAGTACCGCAACAGATAATTTTCTTTCATCAAAACCTTTGGGAATGTTAAATGGAAAAATAAATATATGACTCTAGGGCAGAGGTGGGCAAACTTTTTGACTCGTGGGCCGCAATAGGTTCATATATTGGACCCGGGGGCAGGACCAAGAGTAAATGGGTGGGGCGTTATTGTGAATTAATATAAATTAAAATAAAATTTCGTAACAACGCACTTATGGGGGATCTGTGGAGGACACATATATAGCATCTTATGCTATGTATGTGTCATCCACAGATCCTGCAAAAGTGCCATCCACAGATCCTGCAAAAGTGCCATCCACAGATCCTGCAAAAGTGCCATCCACAGATCCTGCATAAGTGCCATCCACAGATCCTGCATAAGTGCCATCCAAATATATTGCCCATAAGTGCCATCCACAGATATTGCCCATAAGTGCCATGCACAGATATTGCCCATAAGTGCCATCCACAGATCCCCCATCCCCCAAGACTCTGCATAAATAATAACCCTATGGTAAAACCTTTATTTCTTCAGGGTCGGTGAGAGCCCATTCGCGCCAATACTTCAGATCCCAGGGCCGCCTTCTTCACTTGCGGCTGACGTATTCTCGCGAGATTACGGCGCTTCCTTAAAATTACCTCACAGCAAGTGAGGTGAATAAATTAGCTCCACATCTCAGTTGCGGATTGGCGGGCCAGATTAAAAGGTCCGCTGGGCCGTATACAGCCCGCGGGCCGTAGTTTGCCCATCACTGCTCTAGGGTGTGTGTTTTTTTAATGCTATATTTTAGTACAATGTGTGTTTTAGGTATGTGTTTCAATACATGTGTATTTATTAGAATTAAAGGGTTAAAGGGTTTCTAGGACTCAAACAATGATGGATTATAATTACTTTTAGGGTCAATGTTCAGCGAATCGAAGCATCCTAAGTGGAATTTGATCCGAAGATTAGAAAAAATTAGATTTCCCACTAAGCAAAATTTCCTTGCGCTTCATGGTAACGATAAATTTTTCATAAAATGGCGACTAGAATTGTCTTAGAAAGAGCAAGTGGATGAGGTAAGTGCTTTCATTTTTTATACTCATACTGTATCAACCCCAGCACCCAGAAAGAGCGTAGGCTCAATAGGGTTATAACTAGAGATGAGCAAACACCTGGAAATTCCGGTTCAGGAAGTTCGGCCGAACTTCCCGAAAAAGTTCGAAACCGAACCCCATTGAAACTTTTAGGCACTAAAAAGGCTGTAAAATAGTCCAGGAAAGGGCTAGAGAGCTGCAAAAGGCAGCAGAATGTAGGAAAATGCCCTGCAAACAAATGTGGATAGGGAAATAAATTAAAATAAAATAAAATAAATAAAAATTAATCAATATCAATTGGAGAGATGACGCATGATTCTCTGCTATGGGACCTATCACCCACCACTGGAGAAGGCCACTTTCAGTTATTTAGGCCCCAGTACCCAGACAGAGGAGAGAGGTCCCACAGCAAGGAATCATGCGTCATATCACCCACCACTGGAGAAGGCCTCTTTCAGTTATTTCGGCTCCAGCACCCAGACAGAGGAGAGAGGTCCCACAGCAAGGAATAAGGCGTTATATCACCCACCACTGGAGAAGGCCACTTTCAGTTATTTCGGCCCCAGCACCCAGACAGAGGAGAGAGGTCCCACAGCAAGGAATCATGCGTCATATCACCCACCACTGGAGAAGGCCACTTTCAGTTATTTAGGCCCTGGCGCCAAGATTAAGGAGAGGTTCATTTAACTTTGGGTTGCACCGCAAGATCATGGTAAAAAAAAAAAAAAGGGGGTTCAATAAAGAAGTGCGCTGGAGTACAAGAATACATGGTTGAGGGGGAGGCATTTATAAATGTCGATTCTGCACAAGGGAGGGACAGGTCCTGTGGAATCCATGCCTGATTCACTTTTATGAACATCAGCTTGTCCACGTTGGCTGTGGACAGGCAGCTGCATTTGTCAGTAATGACGCCCCCTGCCGTGCTGAATACACGTTCAGACAAAACGCTGGCCGCCGGGCAGGCCAGCACCTCCAAGGCATAAAATG
This sequence comes from Bufotes viridis, assembly GCA_033119425.1. NCBI lineage: Eukaryota > Metazoa > Chordata > Amphibia > Anura > Bufonidae > Bufotes > Bufotes viridis. The sequence goes on along the minus strand of JAKVIS010002541.1, from coordinate 17,985 downwards.
CTAACTTTGGCCACGTGGACAATTTGGAGACCCAGAAGCTGAATGGGGCCGAACCATCAGTCAGTACGTGGAGGGGTGTGCAGACGTACTGTTCAACCATGTTAGTGAAATGCTGCCTCCTGCTAACACGTTCCGTATCAGGTGGTGGTGCAGTTAGCTGTGGCGTGGAGACAAAACTTTTCCACATTTCTGCCATGCTAACCCTGCCCTCAGAGGAGCTGGCTGTGACACAACTGCGTTGGTGACCTCTTGCTTCTCCTCTACCATAGCCTTGGGCTTCCACCTGTTCCCCTGTGACATTTGGGAATGCTCTCAGGAGTGCGTCTACCAGCGTGTGCTTGTACTCGCGCATCTTCCTATCACGCTTTAGTGCAGGAAGTAAGGTGGGAACATCATCTTTGTACCGGGGATCCAGCAGGGTGGCCACCCAGTAGTCCGCACATGTTAAAATGTGGGCAACTCTGCTGTCGTTGCGCAGGCACTGCAGCATGTAGTCGCTCATGTGTAACAGGCTCCCCAGAGATAAGGACAAGCTGTCCTCTGTGGGAGGCGTATCGTCATCATCCTCCGTATCCCCCCAGCCACACACCAGTGATGGGCCTGAGCTGTGTCGAGTGCCACCCCGCTGTGAACCTGCTTCATCCTTATCCTCCTCCAACTCCTCCTCCTCCTAATCCTCTAGTAGTGGGCCCTGGCTGGCCACATTTGTACTTGGCCTCTGCTGTTTCAAAAAACCTCCCTCTGAGCCACTTCTAACAGACTGGCTTGAAAGTGCTAAAAATGATCCCTCCTCCTCCTCCTCCTGGGCCACCTCCTCTTCCATCATCGCCCTAATCGTTTTCTCAAGGAAACATAGAAGTGGTATTGTAACTCTGATAACGGTGTCATCGCCACTGGCCATGTTGGTGGAGTACTCGAAACAGAGCAACAGGGCACACAGGTCTCGCATGGAGGCCCAATCATTGGTGAAGTGGTGCTGTTCCGCAGTGCGACTGACGCGTGCGTGCTGCAGCTGAAACTCCACTTTGGCCTGCTGCTGCTCGCACAGTCTCTCCAGAATGTGCAAGGCGGAGTTCCACCTGGTGGGCATGTCGCATATAAGGCGGTGAGCGGGAAGGCCGAAGTTACGCTGTATCGCAGACAGGCGAGCAGCGGCATGATGTGAACGCCGGAAGCGCGCACAGACAGCCTTCACTTTATGCAGCATCTCTGACATGTCGGGGTAGTTGTGAATGAACTTCTGCACCACCAAATTCAGCACATGCGCCAGGCATGTGGGGTCTAAGACCTCATCGTCCCCTGCATCGTCTTCCACACAGTCTTCCTCCCTGACCTCCTGTTCGGTCTGCACACTGCAAAACGACACAGCAGTTGGCACCTGTGTTTCATCATAATCAGAGATGTGCGGACTCCGATGAGGTGGTATTCCCATGTCCTCATCATCAGGAAACATCAGTGGTTGTGCATCAGTGCATTCTATGTCTTCCACCACAGGGGAAGGGCTAGGCGGATTGCCTTGGGAAACCCTGCCAGCAGAGTCTTCAAACAGCATAAGAGACTGCTGCATAACTTGAGGCTCACACAGTTTCCCTGATACGCATGGGGGTGATGTGACAGACTGATGGGCTTGGTTTTCAGGCGCCACCTGTACGCTTTCTGCAGAAGACTGGGTGTGAGATAATGTTGTGAACGTGCTGGATCCACTGTCGGCTACCCAATTGACTAGCGCCTGCACCTGTTCAGGCCTTACCATCCTTAGAACGGCATTGGGCCCCACCAAATATCGCTGTAAATTCTGGCGGGTACTGGAACCTGAGGTAGTTGGTTCACTAGGATGTGTGGCTGTGGCAGAATGGCCACGTCCTCTCCCAGCACCAGAGGGTACACTAACACCACCACGACCGCGTCCCTTACTAGATGTTTTCCTCATTGTTACCGTTCACCAAGCACCGCAATAAGAAAAAAAATATTTGGCCCAATGTATTGATTTCAAATTCAGGCCTTTTTTTACAGGCACCTAACACTATCTGCCTATTTATTTATGAAGTGTATTACACTAATCCAGGCACAGCAGTAACCACTGATTTAGGGGAATATCTCTTTTAGGGCTAGTATTTAGGCCCTGGATGAAAGGTATCCTTTTATGGACAGAATTACACTTGAATATGCACAGTAGCGTGAGAAAAAATATGTAGGATTATGCCTTCAGCAATTGTATTTTAACACTTTGTGTAATATACCCTTTACCGGACAGATATCCAATGGGAGATGCACGGTAGCGTGTGAAGTTAATGAGGATGACCCTCTCAGCACTTGTATATACACCTTGAGTGTAATATACCCTTTAACGGACAAATTAACACTTGGCCTTCAACTGCTGGAACACCAGATTCAGGGTATTGCTATTTTGGCAAGTGAATTTCATCCCAGAACAAAATATACCCTTTTTACGGACACATTAACACTTGGCCTGCAACAGCTGGGACACCAGATTCAGGGTATTGCTATTTTGGCAAGTGAATATAACCCCAGAACAAAATATACACTTTTACGGACAGATTAACACTTGGCCTGCAACTGCTGGAACACCAGATTTATGGTATTGCTATTTTGGCAATTGAATTTAACCCCAGAACAAAATATATGTGTTGGCGGACACTATTATAGTTTAAAAATCACATTTGTGACACCAGATTTAGGGGATTTCTATTTTGGCAAGTGAATTTCACCCCAGAACAAAATATATGTTTTGGCGGACACTATTATAGTTTGCCAGCCACAGCTGTGACACCAGATTTATGGTATTGCTATTTTGGCAATTGAATTTCACCCCAGAACAAAATATATGTTTTGGCAGACACTATTATAGTTTGCCAGCCAGTGCTAGGACACCAGATTTAGGGGATAGCTATTTTGGCAAGTGAATTTCACCCCTGAACAAAATATATGTTTTGGCGGACACTATTATAGTTTACCAGCCACTGCTGGGACACCAGCTTTAGGGGATTGCTATTTTGGCAAGTGATTTTCACCCTAGAACAAAATATATGTTTTGGCGGACACTATTATAGTTTGCCAGCCAGTGCTGGGACACCAGATTTATGGTATTGCTATTTTGGCAAGTGAATTTCACCCCACAACAAAATATATGTTTTGGCAGACACTATTATTGTTTGCCAGCCAGTGCTGGGACACCAGATTTAGGGGATTGCAATTTTGGCAAGTGAATTTCACCCCAGAACAAAATATATTTTTTAGATGACACTATTATAGTTTTCCAGCTAGTGCTGTGACACCAGATGTATGGTATTGCTATTTTGGCAATTGAATTTCACCCCAGAACAAAATATATGTTTTGGCGGACACTATTATAGTTTGCCAGCCAGTGCTGTGACACCAGATTTAGGGGATTGCTATTTTGGCAATTGAATTTCACCACAGAAAATAATCTATGCTTTGCCAGACAGCAGACAGTATTATACTTGGCTAACCAATGCTGGAACACCAGATTTAGGGGATTGGTATTTTGGCAATTGTATTTAACCCCTAAATAATATACTTAATAAAATATAGAAATTGCTATCCTGAGTTTCTAGGGGGGACAATAAGCACAGCCAAGCCCCTGATGTAGGATATAGCAAAAAAAAAAAAAAAAACTAGTATTGATGTATTGATGGACTTGGTGGCAGTTTGATCTGGTGCACCACAAGTCACAAAATGGCTGCCGATCACCCCAGAAAAAAAGTGACAGAAAAACGCTCTGTGCAGCCTAAAAACCAGTGAGCAAGTAACTAGCAGAAGTTGAATCATTCACAGCTGTAGATCGATCACTTCATTAGGTGCTTTTGCTGACTTTTCCCTGCCTAATCTCGCCCTCACAGCAGCTGCGTCCTCTCCCTACACTAATCAGAGCAGTGTGACGTGCGGCGCTACGTGACTTCAGCTTAAATAGAGGCTGGGTCACATGCTGCACTTGGCCAATTACAGCCATGCCAGTAGTTGGCATGGCTGTGATGTTCTCTTAGGGCAAGAAGTAAAACGGTAGCTGATTGGCTGCTGTGCAGCCCTTCAGAAAGCGGGAAGAAATCGCCGAACAACGAACCCGAACCCGAACTTTTTTGAAAATGTTCGGGTTCGGGTTTGTGTCCCGAACACCCTCGAACTGTTCACTAAGCACTAGTTATAACATATTTATTTGTGAATAATTAATTCATAACAAATCAATTTGTTTGTGAATCTTTGGCAAAGCTGCCAAATCAAATTTTATAAAAATTCACTCATCTCTACTTAGGATGATCAGCAAAATTAAAGGGATAAGCTGCAGTGCCAGATATAGACACTGTGTCTGCATAAACAATTTGTTAGCATCTTTGTTTTGCTCTCCAGTGGGACCTGCATGTTGTCCCCCAAAGAGGGACAGATAAACCACTGACTCTACAGGGAAAAATCCCAGAGGCTCATTCAGGTTACATTATGAAGTTAGCCTTCCCCAAAAACTATTGTACCTTACCTGGTGCTCCAGAGCTATAGGGATTGATATACAGTTATGATGATCCATGTCTTACTATAGGACTATATCTGTGGTGACTGGACTTCACATATCAATATAGGGATGTATATAAAATGATAGTGTTCAACATTTGATTATAAAGCTGTATATAACAGTCAGTGAGGTGTGTATTATTGTCTTAAAGGAGTATTCCATTGTATTTTTTGTATTTTTCCATTGGCCCCACCTACCACCTATTTGGCTTTGGATGCTGAATTGTTGACCCTTGGTAAACACAAACATTTTCCAGTATCCAATGTGGAAATTATCTTACAAATCTAAATGTATTGACAATTCATTAAAAACATGTAACATGCTCCCCACCAAATAGTTTTTGCCCTGCCTGCAGCCATTTTAGATCCACCTACAATATGAGGCCACTTTTAGTTTTTCTTCCAGGGCCACTTTTAGTACCCAAACCCAATCTATCCTTGCCCCACTTAATCAGATATGGATAGCTTGTCTTGAAGTTTATTATTTTAGTACCAGAATACTAGTATTAAGTTATCACTATTTTTGTACATTTACAGTGAATTTTCTATATTAATGCATAAATTTCACCAAAAACTACATCTAATTTTCACACAAGCCATCCAAGTAAATAAAGATAACCAAATCAATTGAGCCAAAAATGTTAGACTTAGTCATTTAATTATTGACGAAAATGACCCAAAATCACATGTGAGTGGCAAAAGGTATGTGAACCTTTGCTTTCAGTATCTGGTATGACACCCTTTGCAGCAACAACTCTAACTACACAAAAGTGTAAACATTTATGATTATTGTTTATTAGTCCAGTGCATTTGCTTGGTCGAATTTTAGCTCATTCCTTCATACAAAACAGTTTCAAATCAGTTATATTGGTGAGTTTCCTCCCATGAACTGCTTGTGCTCAGGTCCTTCTACAACATTTGCCTTGGACGAAGATCACAATATTGACTTAGTCATTCAAAAACGTTATTCTTTTTTAACCATTCTTCAGCAGAACAGTTTGCATGCTTAGGGTCGTTGTCTTGCTGCATGACCTATATTCTCCTGAGACTCAGCTGACAGACAGATGTCCTGGCACTTTCCTTGTCCTGCCCCAGATGCACCAAAACAGTCTCAAAGCATAATACTACCACAGACATATTTCACAGATGAATTGAGATTGTTATCAGTAGTGTAGCTATCGGGGAAGCCACTACTTCGGGGTCCAAGCTCAGAAGGGGCGTGGGAGCAGTATCAGGCCAGAAAAGCCATATTTTTAATAAATTGCTTTTTTATTTATATTATTTTACAGTCCCCCTCTCTTCCTGTAGGTGGAGGATGGCACACAACGCTGTGACCTGTGGAGAAACGAAGAGAGGGGAGAGAGGTATTCTCCTACCTCTCCTCTGCACTGCTGCTATCTGATTGTCAGAGCGCCAGTGGGCAGAAGCTGCTGCTCTACCAATCGTTGAAAGGCCTGCACACCTGACCGCCTGCCTTGCGCATAGCTCTACCTCGCTCTTGGTCTGTGCTCACTACCCTTTACTGTGCCCCCTTACCCTGTACTGTTCCACTTACCCTGTACTGTGCCCACTACCTTGTACATTGCCAACCGCCCTATACTGTTCTTCCTACCCTGTACTATGCACTATATTCTGTATTGTGCCACTAACCTGTACTGTGCCCACTACCCTGTTCTGTGGTCACTACCCTGTATTTTTCCCCCTACCCAGTACTGTGCTTCCTATCCTAAACTGTGCCTCCTAACCTGTACAGTGCCCTATACTTCTTATAATACACTGTAGGAGGCATAGTACAGGGGTATAAGGGAATACCCCTATACTGTGCCTCCTAACCTCTACTATGCTCTCTTATACCCTGTACTGTGCCCTCTTATACTCTATACCAGGGGTAGGGAACCTATGGCTCTCCAGCTATTGTGAAACTACAACTCCCAGCATGCATACTTACTCTGCTCTTCACTGAACTCCCATAGAAATGAATGGAGCAATTGGGAATTGTAGTTTCACAGCAGCTGGAGAGCCAGAGGTTCCCTACCTCTGCTCTATACTGTGCCCCCTTAAACCTTATATAGTCACTGTATGGCAGTGTTATCCAGTCATTGTATGGCAGTGTTATCCAGTGTCTGTATGGCGGTGTTATCTAGTCACTGTGTGGTATTGTTATTTGGTCACTGTATGGAGGTGTTATTCAGTCACTGTATGGAGGCATTATCCAGTCACTGTATGGCAGTGTTAACCATTCACAGTGTGGTGGTGCTATTCTGGTCATGGTATGGAGAGTGCTATCATCCGGTCACTGTATGGTGACACCACAATACAGTGACCGGATGATAATTCCTACAGTTGTGTTCAAAATTATTCAACCCCCACTGAAATTGAGTGTTTTGGCAAGTTTGACATTGGTTTTGATCATTTCAGTCATCTTGTTTACAATTAAATCAAAGAAGCACTTGTAAGTCAGACAAATATAACATAACATTTATAATGAAATAACCACAAATGTCTTTTCTGTGCTCACACTCATTATCAGTTTTATTCAACCCCCAAGTGACATTCAATCTTAGTACTTAGTACAACATCCTTTTCCAGTTATAACAGCTTTTAAATGTGAAGCATAGCTTGACACAAGTGTCTTGCAGCGATCTACAGGTATCTTCGCCCATTCTTCATGGGCAAAAGCCTCCTGTTCAGTCACATGCTTAGGCTTGCGCGCTGCAACTGCTTTCTTTAAGTCCCACCAGAGGTTCTCAATCGGATTTAAGTCCGGTGACTGCGATGGCCACTTCAAAATGTTCCAGCCTTTAATCTGCAACCATGCTCTAGTGGACTTGGAGGTATGCTTGGGATCATTGGCCTGTTGAAAGGTCCAAAGTCACCCAAGCCTTAGGTTTGTGATGGACTGCATTACATTTTCATCCAACATCTCCTGGTACTGAAGAGAATTCATGGTACCTTGCACACGCTGAAGCTTCCCTGTACCTGTAGAAGCAAAACAGCCCCAAAGCATGATTGACCCTCCGCCATGCTTCACAGTAGGCAAGGTGTTCTTTTCTTCATAGGCCTTGTTCTTCCTCCTCCAAACATAGCGTTGATCCATGGGCCCAAACAGTTCTAATTTTGTTTCATCAGTCCACAGAACACTATCCCAAAACTTTTGTGGTTTGTCCACATGACTTTTGGCATACTGCAGTCGACTCTTCTTATTCTTTGGAGACAGCAAGGGTGCGCCTGGGAGTTCTGGCATGGAGGCCTTCATTACGCAGTGTGCGCCTTATTGTCTGAGCTGAAACTTCAGTACCCGCATCTGACAAATCTTTTTCAGTTCCTCAGCAGTCACATCGGGACTTTTTCTCCACTTTGCGCTTCAGGTAGCGCACAGCAGTCGAAGTCAGCATCTTCTTTTCTGCCACGACCAGGTAGCGTTTCAACAGTGCCCTTTGCCTTGAATTTGCGAATGATGCTTCCTATGGTGTCTCTTGGTATGTTTAACATCTTTGCAATCTTCTTATAGCCATTGCCCTTCCTGTGAAGAGAAATCACCTCTTCTCTTGTCTTCCTGGACCATTCTCTTGACTTCACCATGTTTGTAAACACACCAGTAAATGTCTAGAAGGAGCTGAGTATCACAGTCATTTTAAATCTGCCTAATTGGTGCTTATTATGCTTGATTGCTGCTCCTTGACATCCACAGGTGTTTTCAATACCTGATCGAAAACACTTGAATGAACCTCTGTTCTTAAGAGTGGTAGTCTTTAAGGGGTTGAATAATTGTGTCAATGAAGAAATCACAAAAAACATTTAATACTGTATTACAAAAACAATTGATGTCATTTTAGTTGCATTTGGTCTCTTTAAAGAGTCCTTGTAAGATTTCATTCTGAACACAATTACAAATGTACACTAAATTCCCTAAAACCCTTTACAGCATTGGGGGTTGAATAATTTTGAACACAACTGTATATGGTGGTATATGCAGTCCCTGGAAAGGTGGCGTTATCTATAGTGATGAGCAGCATAGACAATATTCGAATTTGTGATATTTTGCTAATTTTTGGCCAAATATTCACCATAAATTCTCAAAATCGACAATTCGTGATCTCCAGTCATTAATAACTTGATTGCGAAAATCGGTAATGTAATATATTTGCGATAAAAATTTGCAATTAGAATATTTGCGATCAACACTAAGGGGTAGGAAACTTTCCTATTAGTTGCTAGGGATGTTGCTAAGTGCCGATATTCGCGATAAATTCGTGATTAGAAAATTTGTGATCAACACTAGGGGGTAGGCAACTTTCCTATTGGTTGCTAGAGATGTTGCTAAGTGCCGATATTCACAATAAATACGCGATTAGAATATTTGCGATCAACAGTAAGGGGTAGGCAACTTTTCTATTGGTTGCTAGGGATGTTGCTAAGTGCCGATAATCGCGATAAATTCGCAATTAGAATATTCATAATCAACACTATTCGCGAATAGGAATATATAGCACTATATTCTAAATATTTGTGAATTCTCAAAGTGGCGATATTCAAGATTAAAATTTGCGATTTGTATATTCACACTCAACACTAGTTATATAGTAACTATATGGAGGCTTTAACCAGTCATGGTATGAGGCTATAATGTTTAAGCTATTCAGTCGTGGTACAAGCTAATATCCAGTATGGTGGTATTATTTAGTCTCTGTATGTTGGTTCTATATATATCACTAAATGTATTATTATTTGGGGGTGGGGCTAATATATTTACAGTATACAACTTCCATTATTTTATACTGTAGTGTGCACTTTATTTCCCAATAGAGTAAATGAGTCTTGGGGAGCTCCATCCTCACCACTTACAATTGTGTTCAAAATTATTCAACCCCCACTGAAATTGAGTGTTTTGGCCAGTTTTACATTGATTTTGATCCTTTCAGTTATCTTGTTTACAATTAAATCAGAGGCACTTGTAAGTCAGACAAATATAACATAACATTTATACTGAAATAACCACAAATGTCTTTTCTGTGCTCACATCATTATCAGTTTTATTCAACCCCCAAGTGACATTCAATCTTAGTACTTAGTACAACATCTTTTTCCAGTTATGACAGCTTTTAAACGTGAAGGATAGCTTGACACAAGTGTCTTGCAGCGATCTACGGGTATCTTCGCCCATTCTTCATGGGTAGAGATGAGCGAACACCTGGATGTTCGGGTTCGAGAGGTTCGGCCGAACTTCCGGAAAATGTCCGGGTTCGTGATCCGAACTCAACCTGAACTTCATCCCGAACCCGAACCCCATAGAAGTCAATGGGGACCCGAACTTTTGGGCACTAAAAAGCCTGTAAAAGACTCCCGGAAAGGGCTAGAGGGCTGCAAAAGGCAGCAAAATGTAGGTAAATCCCCTGCAAACAAATGTAGATAGGGAAATGAATTGAAATAAAATAAACTAAATAAAAATTAACCTGTAAAAGACACCCAGAGGGATAATATACCGCAATAACGATTGCGATTACAACTTTGAGCTAACGTATCACTATGGGAACGCCTCCAGTAGAATGTACTGTCGGATCTCGAGAATTGTTGAAATCGCAATGCGATTCTTATATATTTGCTAATCGCATTGCATGATTCAACTTAGCATTGCTAATAATTCCATCCATATCGCTAACTTACTGAGTCAGTAAGTTAACGAATATGGATGGAATTATTTAGCAATGCTAAGTTGAAACGGCAATGCGATTAAGCAGATATATAATAATCGCATTGCGATTTAAACTTAATTCTCACATCCGACAGTACATTCTACTGGAGGAGGCGTTCCTCATGGTGATCGGTAGCTCAAAGTTGTAATCGCAATGCGATTAAGAATACATAAGAATCGCATTGCGATTCCAACTTTTAGTACTCAACTTTTAAAATCGTACACCACTTTAAGTTCCAAAGTTGCAATCGTGCTCGAATAGAACTTAAAGCTGTCTCTTAGTCAGTTTTAGTATTGGTGTGTTGTAATAGAAGTTACATTCGTACGCGAATATAACTTAGAGCAATACAGTCAACTTTACACTGTTAGTTTTATTATCGCGATAATACAACTATTCAAGAATCGTGTACGTGCGCTCTGTACGTGTGTGCGTACCTGACACTATTCTATTTTGCCAGCCACAGCTGAAACCACTGATTTATGGTATTGCTATTTTGGCAATTGAATTTAACCCCAGAAAATAATCTATCCTTTGCCAGACAGCAGACAGTATTATACTTGTCTAGCCAAAGCTGGAACACCAGATTTAGGGGATTGGTATTTGGGCAATTGTATTTAACCCCTTAATAAAATATAGAAATTTCTTTCCTGAGTTTCTAGGGGTGACAATTAGCACAGCCAAGCCCCTGATGTAGGATATAGCAAAAACAAAAACTAGTATTGATGGATTGATGGACTTGGTGGCAGCTTCTTCTGGCGCACCACAAGTCACAAAATGGCCGCCGATCAACCCAGAAAATAAGTGACAGAAAACGCTCTGTGCAGCCTAAAACCAGCGAGCAAGTAACTAGCAGAAGTTCAATGATTCTCAGCTGTAAATTGATCCGTTCATTAGGTGCTGTTGCTGACTTTAACCTGCCTAATCTCGCCCTGATAGAAGCTGCGCCCTCTCCCTACACTAATCAGAGCAGTGTGACGTGTGGCGCCACGTGACTCCAGCTTAAATAGAGGCTGGGTCACATGTTGCACTTGGTCAATCACAGCCATGCCATTAGTAGGCATGGCTGTGATGGGCTCTTAGGGCAAGAAGTAAATGCTAACTGATTGGCTGCTGTGCAGCCCTTCAGAAAGCGGGAAGAAATCGACGAACACCGGACCCGAACCCGAACTTTTTGAAAATGTCCGGGTTCGGTCCGTGTCACGGACACCCCAAAGTTCGGTACGAACCCGAACTATTCTCGAACTGTTCGCTCAACACTATCTCATGGGCAAAAGCCTCCAGTTCAGTCACATTCTTAGGCTTGCAGCGCTGCAACTGCTTTCTTTAAGTCCCACCAGAGGTTCTCAATCGGATTTAAGTCTGGTGACTGCGATGGCCACTTCAAAATGTTCCAGCCTTTAATCTGCAACCATGCTCTAGTGGACTTGAGGTATGCTTGGGATCATTGTCCTGTTGAAAGGTCCAACGCCTCCCAAGCCTCAGGTTTGTGACGGACTGCATCACATTTTCATCCAATATCTCCTGGTACTGAAGAGAATTCATAGTACCTTGCACACGCTGAAGCTTCCCTGTACCTGTAGAAGCAAAACAGCCCCAAAGCATGATTGACCCCCTGCCATGCTTCACAGTAGGCAAGGTGTTCTTTTCTTCATAGGCCTTGTTCTTCCTCCTCCAAACCTAGCGTTGATCCATGGGCCCAAAGAGTTCTAATTTTGTTTCATCAGTCCACAGAACACTATCCCAAAACTTTTGTGGTTTGTCCACATGACTTTTGGCATACTGCAGTCAACTCTTTTTATTCTTTGGAGACAGCAAGGGGGTGCACCTGGGAGTTCTGGCATGGAGGCCTTCATTACGTTAATGTGCGCCTTATTGTCTGAGCTGAAACTTCAGTACCCGCATCTGAAAAATCTTTTTTTCAGTTCCTCAGCAGTCACACGGGGACTTTTCTCCACTTTGCGCTTCAGGTAGCGCACAGCAGTCAAAGTCAGCATCTTCTTTCTGCCACGACCAGGTAGCGTTTCAACAGTGCTCTTTCCTTCAATTTGCGAATGATGCTTTCTATGGTGTCTCTTGGTATGTTTAACATCTTTGCAATCTTCTTATAGCCATTGCCCTTCCTGTGAAGAGAAATCACCTCTTCTCTTGTCTTCCTGGACCATTCTCTTGACTTCACCATGTTTGTAAACACACCAGTAAATGTCTAGAAGGAGCTGAGTATCACAGTCATTTTAAATCTGCCGAATTGGTGCTTATTATGCTTGATTGCTGCTCCTTGACATCCACAGGTGTTTTCAATAACTGGTCGAAAACTCTTGAATGAACCTCTGTTCTTAAGAGTGGTAGTCTTTAAGGGGTTGAATAATTGTGTCAATGAAGAAATCACAAAAAAAAAAGTAATACTGTATTACAAAAACAATTGATGTCATTTTAGTTGTATTTGGTTCTTTAAAAAGTCCTTGTAAGATTTCATTCTGAACACAATTACAAATGTACACTAAATTCCCTAAAACACTTTACAGCATTGGGGGTTGAATAATTTTGAACACAACTGTATCAATAGGACCAGGCTGTGTGCTCTGTCAGCCTTCTGCACTATACCATACAGCACATGGCAGCCTCCCCTCTCTGCCCTGTTGCTTCACTGTGTACAAGTTCATATTCTGGCACAATAATGCTGGGTTCACATCAGGTTTTTGCCATCTGTTTAAAGTATGCAAAAAATGTATATGTTAACGGCTGCCTGAGACAAATAGCGTACAGTGGTACCTGTTTACCATACAGTTCCACAACAAAAAAAAAAAAGTATACATTAAAGTGCTTTTGTATCCGTTGTTTCAACATATACAGCATGTCAAACGGATGGCAAAAACCTGATGTGAACCAACTCTTGCATATGCACACAAGTTATGCCAGGATGGTCATGGGGGTGACCCTGTCCAAAAATTTGCTGTGAGGCCCAGTCAATTCTAGCTACGATCCTGATTTTTATGCTAGAATGCAGTATTTTCCTTTTTGAGTGAACCCGAAATGTTTGTACTGAACTGTAGGGTTTTTGGCATTGATCCAACCCGAACATTTCCGTAAAAGTTCGGGTTCGGTGTTTGGCGAATTCTTGGCGATTTTTAAAAGGCTGCGGAAATATTAACGTTCTGACAAGTCAACCGTCAGCAAGTGAGATAATAAGTGATAGTATGGTTAGAGCAACATCACCGAATTAAAGTATCACCATGGGTATAACTTTTAATTAGATTTATTGTGCGGCCTCAGAATCAGTGAATCGTTATCGAGTAGAGTAGCATTGGGCCATGCTAACCTAGTACTTAGTCCTCGGTCTGTTCGCCACATAAGCCCTGCAGACGCTCGCCAGCGGTCATCTGTCAAACGGGAATCTTCCAGAATCCTAATGAGCTCTGTCACAGATAGGCCCACCACCTGTGTGAAGTGTGTTGGGCGCTCGTCCGCAAGTCAAATGATACACACAAACTGGGGAAACACACATGTAGACCAATTGGATATATATCTCCATCTTACGACTTATAACTAACTCGTACAGACATTTAAAAATAGTATACAGTAGTCTCAAATAGTAATATCTCCGAGACGCAAGCCGCGCAACCGTATATATGTTGAAGATCATCAGGGACATATACAGGTATAAGTGCTACATCAAAGACAGCTCAGGTGACATGGACCTGTACAGAATGTTGCAGTGACCGGTAGAGAATGTCACTCAAGTGCATACTAGACAGATGAGAAGATACCATATAAATCACCCAGAACAATACAGTAACGATGGTGACCAATATCAGTGTCAAGATAGCATAGTCATTCTCTTAGCCACAAACTGTGCCCATGGACGAGTTATCCAACCGTGATACGGTCAGGTCCAGGAACAGAATCTCTGCCCTGGTGTCCTCTGCTGGGACCGGCCCCAGCAAGAGGAGACACCAGAACTTAGAAGATTATAACCCTGGACCTGACCGTATCCACAGTTGGGATAACTTGTCCATTAGACCGTTTGATGGCTAAGGGAAGTGACTATACTTTATCTTTGAGCACTGGCTTTATTTGGTCACCATCATTAACCCCCTTTATGTTGTTCTGAATGGTTTATATCTGGTATTATCTTCTCCTCTTGTCTAGGTATATCCTTGAGATTGACATTCTCTACCGGTCACTGTGGCAAATTTCTGTATTTTGGTCCAAATTTTGTCACTCTGGGCTGTCTTTTGATATAGACACCTTACTATATGTATATGTCCCCTGATGATCTTCAACATAATATACGGTTGCAGTGAAACGCGTCGGGAAGTTGTTTACCTATTTGGGACTACTATATACTATTTTTTAGAATTATCATGTCTGTACAGTAAGTTGGGTTAGCTGGGAGAGTCGTTCAGGAGTGAGAGGAACTATACATCCACTGGTCCTCACACTCTGTGTGTTTCCCCAGTCTTGTGTGTATCATTTTGACTACTGACGGACGCTTGACCAACACACTTCACACAGGTGGTGGGTACTATCCTGTGGCAGGGCCTCATTAGGGATTCTAGGAGGTTCCTGACACGGATCGCTCTCATCGGGCGGCTATTCCGTTTTGTAGGCAGGGCTTATAGTGTTAGCGGACAGACCAGGGACAGAATTTTCTGGTTCGCTGGCCCAATTGCTACTCCCCCTACTCGGATAAGAGATTCCTTGATTCTGAAACCTTTTTAATAAATCTAATTAAAGGTTATATTTTATGGTGATACTTTAAAAGGCTGCGGGGCAGCCAATCAACAGGAATTTCACTAGTCTGCCCTTAGAAGCCATCACAGCCATGCCTACTAATGGCATGGCTGTGATTGGCCAAATGCAGCATGCGACCCAGCCTCTATATAGGCTGGAGTCACGTAGCACCGCACGTCACTCTGCCCTTCTCAGTGTAGGGATAGGATGCTGCTGCTGCTGTGAAGGAGAGATTAGGGAAGAATTCTGGAGTACTTGGTGTTCAATGTTCAAACTACAGTTATTATTGAGGGTGCTATACTACATTTTTGTACCCGGCCCTGAGGCCAGTGACACTGAAAAATAAATTTTTATTCATCTGATAGTTCGGTGGACGTCGGCGGCTATTTTTGCAACGGCAATTAGTAGTAATTACATTAGTCTGTCACATATTTTTGTGACCTAAAGCGATTTTTTATCTGTTTGCAACAGGCACTGCATATCTGGCAGTCCAATAAAACCGTTAAATACTGCAGTTACCTTGCTGATATAAAAAAGCACACTTTTTTTGCTAGATAGTAAATTTACGGGCTATGCTGCATTTCTGACAGTTCAATTAAACCGTTACATACTGCAGTTATATTGCTGCTATAAAAAATAAAATTTGAATGGGGGCCCCCTCCGCCAGCAATTTTTTCGCAACCACTTCCTTTCATGCCGCCCCCATTCCTGAGGCTACTAAAGACCGCTCTCTCAGACCAGGCCGGGCAGCTGTTCCATCAGTTTTCTACACTTTCTATATTGCCATTGTATATAATTTCATTGTATAATACTGTTGAGGGGGCCCTGACAAAGTCTTTTAGTAGTCCTCCTCCTCCTGGATAGGCCCCTTCTGGGTCAGGGCCCCAAAGCAGCCGCTTTCCCTGCTTCCCCTGTAGCCACGACCTTGGGCAGTCAGTACGTGTAGGCATGAGCACAGATACTATTCCACCATTTTGCTGAAAAACTGCCTCTTGCTAAGACGTTCCATATCTGCTGGTGGTGCTGGTTGTTGTGGCGTGGTGAGTGGTGACAAAGCTTTTCCACATTTTGGCCATGCTAACCCTGCCTTCTGAGGTGCGCCCGGTGACCCAGCTGTGTTGGCGACTTTTTCCTCCTCCTCCTCTGCTTTAGCCTTGTGCTTCCACTGAGCCCCCGGTGTCGGGTGTGAATGGCATGAGCAGCGCGTCTACCAGCGTTGGCTTCTTCCGATCACGATTCAGTGACGGAATTAAGGACGGCACATTGTCCTTGTAATGGGGATCCAGCAGGGAGGCCACGCAGTAATCTACACAAGTTAGAATGGGGGCAACTCGGCAGTCGTTGCGCAGGCACTGCAGCATGTAGTTGCTCATGTTTGCCAGGCTGCCCAGAGGCAACAACAAGCTGTCCTTTGTGGAAGGTGTATCATCGGTGTCCTCCATATCCCCCCAGCCACGCTCAAGTGATGAGCTGCTTTGGGTGCCACCCTGCTGTGAACACGGTTTCTTCTCCTCCTCCTTTTCCTCATCCTCCAGAACTGTGCCCTGGCTATACAATTGTGTACCTGGCCTAGGTTGGTGCAGGAACCCACCCTCTCAGCCACTTGTATATAACTGGTCTTATAATTTAAGGGTAAGGGTAGTTATTTAAGTAAATTTGTAAATAGTTTGTGAATGGGCATTAATGAGTGGTTTGAGTGAAAGGGGAGGGGTGTCGGGTGGAAGGCTGGTCGGATTAATTTTCTCTTTTTGAAATGTTCCTTAATGTATAGTTTTTGTTACCATTTATAATAAAAAGTCCTGATAACCGTGGAAATGTTACCCAACAATCTAACCGTCAAACTTTATAAAATTATTTGCCTGTCACATCTGCAGCTTCGATTGAGCACCAATAAAAGTGAATTTGTTCCACCAGAATCTAAGTGCTGGATTGACTGAATTGATTTTCACTGTCAGGTGTTTAGGCATTTCTGCACCACCAAATTCAGCACATGCACCAGGCAAGGGATGTGTGTCAAACTGGCTAGGCCCAGAGCTGCTACGAGATTTCGCCCATTATCGCACACCACCAGGCCAGGCTTGAGGCTCAGTGGCACCAACCCCTCATCGGTCTGTTGTTGCATGCCCATCCACAGCTCCTGCACCGTGTGGGGTTTGTCTCTGGTCCAGCCGCCACTACATTTACCCAGTGTGCTGTTAGGGAGATATAACTTCCCTGCCCGTGCTTACCGGTCCATGTATTGGTGGTTATATGGACCTTGCCACAGATGGCGTTGCTCAGTGCACACCTGATTTTATCCGCCATTTAGTTGTGCAGGGAAGGGATGCCTTGCCTGGAAAAGTAGTGGCGGCTGGGAACCACATACTGTGGGACAGCCACCACCATAAGTTTTTTAAAAGTCTCCATCCATCTTCACCAGACAGAATGACAGCATTTCAAAGGACCAGGAATTTTGAAATCCTGGCATTCAGGGCCAGGGATTGTGGGTGGGTAGGTGGATACTTCCTCTTTCTCTCCAGTGTTTGGGAGATGGACAGCTGAACGCTTCCATGGTATAGTGTGGAGATGCTTTGTGATGGTGAAAGATGTGGTGGCGTTGCTGCCATATCCTCTGTTTGCGGGGTGGCAGGTGATAGGATGATAATAAAAGATGACTAAATTAATCAGCTTGGTTCAAGTCTTTTCTGGTGCCAAGAGAGTGAATATGAAAATATCAGACATGACACATATAATGATCAAAATCACTTTGTTTATTGATAATAAGGTTCCAGCTTATATAGGACATTACACGCCCTTTCATTATTCAATCATTTTTTTGCAAGCAATATAGCCTCCAATCATAATGAGACACATACTGCTATACAACATACTTTCCCAGTTATATCCTGGCCTTCATGCTCCACGTACTAGCTGACACGGACAAAATCAGGAATTCTTGTTAGATACTCGGCTGCCCAAAACATTCTGGTTATGACAGAATGTTCTTACACAAAGTTCAAGACAGCACATTCCTTCAATC
>JAKVIS010002540.1:0-22487 GCA_033119425.1 Bufotes viridis | reverse complement strand
AGCTCTCATTTAATAGTTAAAATCAATCAGTAGCACTACAAAAAGTAGCAGTGTAGCCCAGTATACATATATGCAACAACTCTGCCTATTAAGACGTCTAACAAGCACTTTGAAGATAAATCCATAAAAGACATACTATACAGTTGTAGTAACAAAAGATAACTTACATGTAAAGCTTTGTCAGTTCCCAGTGCTTTGGCATAGTACTCACTTATTCTTCTCTTTCTATGTATAATAAAACAAAGCATATTTAGATATGGGCATATTTATATAACCACTCCTAATCATTTCATTTTTCCCTCCAATTTTAGGCCATTTAAATTAAGGAATTAACCATATCTTGTTGTGGAACCTTTCTAATTCACTCAGCCTGCAAAGAATACATTTTGGCCAATTTCCCATGAGTGAGTTATCCATCCGGATGCAACGCGTGTAGGGAACGCATAGAATCCTGACCCATTAATTTTAATGGGTCTGTATCATCTTTACGTTCAGGAAAA
This sequence comes from Bufotes viridis, assembly GCA_033119425.1. Classification (NCBI taxonomy): domain Eukaryota; kingdom Metazoa; phylum Chordata; class Amphibia; order Anura; family Bufonidae; genus Bufotes; species Bufotes viridis. The sequence goes on along the minus strand of JAKVIS010002540.1, from coordinate 21,987 downwards.
ATTGCAGCATGTTCTATATTGTGTGTTTTTCACGCAGCCTTGGACGCATAGAAATGGATGCGGCTTGCGTAAAAAACGGTGATTGCATCCGAGCTGAAAAAACTAAAACACAGAACACAATTGCAGACAGTACTGCGTGTCTGCCATTGCTGCCTCAGTGCTTTGTTGGTAGGGCGGTAGGGCCAAGGAGGCTTTGCTGCACAGTGGGGTCGCTGTGTGGCTTCTGGGTCCCGCCGTCTGCTGCTAGTGTGGTGCTGGGGCGCCGGTGGTCGCTGCGCACGGCTGCGCCATGTTAGGTTAGAGTAGTTTCACACTTGTAGAGGCTTCCTTGTCGCGGTAAGTGGGCCTATGCCCTTTGATCAAACTGTATACTAATGCCTCTTTTGCACAGCATACTATGTATTACAAATTGGGCGGATATGCCACGTAATTATATTGAGACAGTCGTTATATCAAAAGCATAGTTTTGAGGATGTGCGATCCAGATTCACTCTCCAGTATATACAATTGCAGACAAGACTGACTGAATTTCCTGAAAAACCATCAGCTTTTCCCTGAACAGATCCTGACTCATTCCCTATCGCTCATGTGAAAAAGCATTTTCAGAAGACAAATTGGAGCTGCAAATACATTCATTTCATCACACAAAAAGTAGATTAAGCGCCCAAAGCCGCAAACATACATCTTGGATCTCTCTTCTTTTTTAACATTCATTCACATATCTAAAAGCGAATGTGCTGCCCTGTGTAAAGGAAGCTGCTTTCTACTAGCTCAAACACATAACTTTGTGCTGTTTTGCTAATAGAGCCTAATAAATAAAACTGGGGCAGATTTACAAAACCTACAGATAGTGCAAACTTAGGCTACTTTCACACCAGTGTTTTTGCTGCATCAGTCATGGATCAGCAAAAATGATTCAGTTATGATAATACAACCGTCTACATCTCGCGAGACTTCGTGTAATAACGTTTTGAATAAATTTTACTGTAAAAAACCTTTGTAGCGAACTCAGGTTCGGTTCCAAGTGGTACGCTGGAACCAAACCGAGTCCGATATCACGTTTTTTTACAGTAATAATTAATCCATGAAGTTATTACAAGTTATTTTATGCGAATCGACGAAGCATCTGAAGTCGATTTGCTCATCCCTACTCACAATGTAAGTAAATTGGGGCGGATCTGTTTTCTCTAACACAATAGAAAACAAATTAGTCCAACATTGACTTTCTTTCTTTTCAATTCTCTTTTTATTGATTTTTACAGTAAAATCAAGATAAAATTTTACAACAATAGCACATGGTACAATGCTAGACAATAACAGCGATGAAGCATCAGTTGAGTAAATGTTGAGCAATCTCAATGTGGCGGTAGAAGCAAAGCATGTATAAGTTAATGTACCTTGCACATGAGAATAAACATAAAATAAAAGCATCGTAACAGGAATATTGTGAGTTGAGTTGGTTGGGAGTAGGCGGAGGGGGGGTTGGGGAGGTTGGGAGAAAGGAGAGAGAAGAGAGAAGGGGGGGGCAGGGCTCTGGTTGCTGAAAATGACTTTCAATGGAGTTCATAACTGATTCCGTCATTGATATGTTACAGATAATACAACCAGATCCATTCATAAAGGATGCAGACGGTTGTATTATCGTGACGGAAGCATTTTTGCTGATCCTTGATGATCCAGCAAAAATGCTGGTGTGAAAATAGCCTTACTGATAAACAGGGATAAGCATTTGTATAAACACTTGTTCCTGATAATTGGCCTGTGTAAGACATGCCAGAGAACGCCCGATGAACGAGCAACATTCGTTCTTTGGTTGATAGTGTCATTCTGCCAGCACCAAAAATTAGAATTTCAGTACAGAAATTTGTGTTGTGTAGACAGAGATCTGCAATCCAGAAATAATGGTTTTCTATGGGGACAAGCGATCTCTCTCTAGTGATGGGGGGATGTCAGTTCAGCCACAAAAAAACTGCCAAATGCTGCTGCATTTACGGCTTGTAATAAATCAGGTGCAGCATCCTGCAGCACTCCAAGATATGATAAATCTGTCCCTTTTTTTGGGCAAATTTTTTTTTTTGTCTTTCCATGTCACTGTTTATATATTTTTTTTAAATTTACACAATCCTGCAATTTTCACACTGGCCACTAGGACACAGACTTCCTGCCTGCTGAGAGCAGATTCAAGGCCATAGATACAATGGACAGAAGCTGAATCCATTGACTTATACGGGAGAGTTTTCTAGGCACGCTCTGTGACCTGTGCAGAGGTCAAGAAGACGAAGAGCTATATCGATTTTTTTAAATATTGATAGTGACATAAATTAATAGTGATGTAAAATAAAAATATAAAAAAAATCAACAAAAATTTAAAATAAAATATGTTTAACTTTAAATGTGATTTAAACAATAGGTTGTTTTCTGTTGACACATTCCCTTTAAATTACCTCCAGTAAAGAAATTTACCATAAACATTTCTGGATCCAGTAGTAACTAATGGAGACCTCCACCTCAATACCCAGCTACTTATTATACCATAAAGGACTAATACACAGCAAGCTCTCAATTCCTATAAGATTCTTAAATCCTTTCCAAATTTTTTGATACTTTCTAAAGATGGGGCTCCTGCCCATACCACTAACACACAACTGCCCAGATTCGAGTAGATCAAAAATGTTGGGAAAGTTTCCTTTACTATTTCTGAATAAAAGGCAAAGAAAATCATATTGCATCATATTGCTCCTACTTCATGAGAAGAGCAAGCTGGGATACTATAAAGTATACTTTCATATTAGAAACTGCCAACTCACCTGATTGATATGGAATTGTAAGAGTAGACAGTTTTATTCTGATCCTCCCTCCTCCCCCAAATTACTGTATTTTTTGCTTTATAAGATGCACTGGACTATAAGACACACCCCAGATTTAGACAATAGAAAATTAGAAAAAATATTTTCTATGTCCTCTTTGAAGGGAATGTGGTTTACTGGTGTGGTTTACTGAAGTGGAGGGATCAATAATTTTAAGTGTAACAACTAGCAACGGTGCATGTGTCACCTCATTAAATGTACCTAATATTACAGGCTATAGCTACTAGATCGTTGATCCAGGGAGTTCTTCTGATTGCCTGATTGGAGTCGGGAAGGAATTTTTTTCCCCTTAAGTGGGGAAAATTGGCTTCTGCCTCACAGTTTTTTTTGCCTTCCTCTGGATCAACTTGTAGGAAACAGGCCGAACTGGATGGACAAATGTCTTTTTTCGGTCTTATATACTATGTTACTATGTTACCTGTCCAAATAAATGTGTCTCCTGTCATTGCTCTGTTGTGTCCTGTCATGCTTCTTCTTCTGCTAGATTATTTTTAAGTATTTGTTTGCGACACACACACACATGGTTCTAGTACACACACAGCCTGCTATACACACACAGCACTGCCATACATACATACAGGTCTGCTACACCCATACAGCACTGCTACATACACACAGCTCTGCTATACCCATATTGCACTAAGATACAAACATAGCACTGCCATACACACACACAGCACTGCCATGCACACATACAGCTCTGCTATATACATACAGCCCTGCTATACCCATACAGCTCTGCTACACCCATAGAGCTCTGCCATAAACACACAGCACTGCCATACACCCATACAGCTCTGCTACACCAATACAGCTCTGCTATACACACACCTCTGGCATATACCTATACAGCTCTGCTACACCCATACAGTTCTGCTACACCCATACACCACTGGCATGTTACACACATATACATACACTATATAGTCTTCCTGCTCCTGACATCATCAAAGGTCCTTAAGCTGTACTTTGAGTTCCACTCTCCTTTCAGTTCAGCACAGGGCCTTCCGCCCCTTACACTGAACAGATCGTTCTTCTGCTATCCTGCTTGGTGTTGGCTGGAAGAGAGAGGTGAGTGCAGATGCACAGTTCTCTCTCAATGATCGAGCAAAGCGCTGCATGTGCACTCTGCCAGATCAATAAGGACGAGGTCACAGGGTTTTGCCATGCTGGATTTCCCTGACTGCTGTTTGAAAGATGAAGGCACTTTTTAGCAAGAATTTTTCTTGCTAAAAAAGTGCATCTTATAAATAGAAAAATACGGTAACTCATTAAACATATTTATCTTCTTAAATATTTTACTCCCAATAAATACTGGAGTGTTAGATATAAAATATACCAATTGGGGAACAATTATCATTTTGATTAACTTATACTGTCTGTCTTGGATAATGTTAATCAATTCTAAAGTTGAACTTTTACACTAATCTTTTTTAATAAAGGGAGAATATTCATATCAACGTAAGCAGAAGGATTTTGAAAAACATTTCCACCTAGATATTTGAAACTTCCTTAATACTTAAGTCTAGTAAAATTCTCCTGTGTATTCAACCCAGGATCTAATAGCAACATAGAGGATTTCTTCCATTTTTGTATCTGCCAAAAATGATGATTACACTTACCGGTAATCAGATTTTACAGATCCCAAAACAGCACCACAGAGAGAGAGGATCTGCCCCCATGGACAGGAAACCCACAGAATAAAAATGAGGAGCCTTTCTCACACCTCAGTGGTTTACAGAGCATGAGAGAGACACTGACCCAAGTTAATCATGTATATTTCATAAAAACCCTTCTTTTTTTTTTTTTTTTTTATGCAACACCTAAGTGCAACCAAAACAGAACCTGAAAAAGACATACCAGGGGGGAATAAGGAAGGGTGCTGTAGTGGGGTCTGGAAAATCCGATTACCGGTAAGTGTAATCATCATTTTTCCCTTCGCCCATGACAGCACCACAGAGAGAATTACAGAGAAAAATAAATTCATTCCTTAGGGAGGGACCACCGATTGAAAAACCTTTCTGCCAAAAGATAGATCAGAAGAAGACTTAGAAGGAGAAGACCACATGGCAGCTTTACAAATTTGTTCAAAAGGGCACAAGCCCTTTCAGCCCAAGAAGTAGAAACAGAAAGGGTGCAATGTGCTTTCACCAACAATGGGGGAGAAAGACCTGCCTCCAGATAAGCTAGAGAAATCCCCTGCCTACTCCATCTAGCCAGAGAGCTTTTAGTAGCCCTTTTGCCTTTGTTGGGGCCTGAAAAAAGAACGAACAAAGCCGAAGACCTCCACCAAACTATAGCAGCCTGAAGTCACAAACAATGCCTTCCATCTAAAGAGTGAAATTCCTTCTCTTTAAGGGTCTTGGGGTCATTGCAAAAAGAGGGAAGAACTATCTCCTGGGATCTATGAAATTAAGAGGAAACTTTTGTTTTGTTAAAGCTTTAAATCCCAAGGAAGGACTCTCTAGAATAACCCAAGGGTCCGAGACTGAAATGGTCCTGAGAAGAGTGTACCATGCCCTTCTGGGTCAAAATGGAGCAAATCAGAATCATTCTTGCCTTTTATATACTAATCTTTTTCAGTACAAGGGATAATAACTGAAATGGTGGGAAAGCGTATGCCAGGGTACAGTTCCACTCTAGAAGGAAGGCATCCACCCCATAAAGGAATTCTTTGGGGTTTAGGGAACAAAACTGAATGACTTTCCTGTTTTGATGAGAAGCGAAAAGATCTATCACTGGTGTACCCCAAAGATCCGTAATTTCAGAAAAAAATCAATAAGTTTAAAGACCATTTTCCCTGTTTCAGCTGGCATCTGCTCGAAAAATCCACCTGGACATTATCCCTCTGTTTAATATGAAGGGCCGAGACATGACCGACCCTCCCTTAAAACCCCTGAAATGACCGGTTTACTTCGAACATAAGGGTCGCTGATTTGGTTCCCCCCTGAAGATTGACATATGCCACCGTTGTTTGTTTGTCTGACATAATTCTGATATGGTCTGATCCCAACAAAAACCAGGAGAATTCCACTGCCAACCTTACCGCTAGAAATTCCTTCCTGTTGGAAGAAAAGTCTTAGACTAAAGACCCTGGAAATTCTGGCCCTGGATATGAGCTCCCCAACCCCAGGGACTTGCATCTGTAGTTAGGACTATTGGATCTGGGTAATTCCAAGGAATGCAACTGAACAAAATGTTCTCTGTTTTCCCACAAGACTAGGCTCTTTAAGGCTCTGGCAGATATCCGCAGTTTGGCTTCTAAAAATCCCTTGTTCTTCTTGAAGGCTGAAAGAATCTCTATTTGCAATTGACTGGAGTACGTCATCCCGCCTTGGCCGAAAATCGGAAGTAACATGGCGCTCACCATATTCTCCAGTTCTTATGCCTGGCATCACTACAACGGAGGAGCCCACGCACCTGCCGCAAGATCCTGGAAGAGCCCTTGGATCTCCCCAGGATCCTAACAACTGGAAATACAGCTGGATGGACCCCAGCAGGATACCGCTTGCCCTCTAGGAACCCTCTAGGAAGGTTCTTGCATCTTGCAGACAAGCGCATGTTTTGTGGATCCGCAAAATACAGATGCAGTCTGTGCATCCTGTACTTTTTGCAAGCATCATTATAGAAATGCCTAGTCTTGTCCGCAAAACAGACCAGAATAGGACAGATTCTATCATTTGCAGCACGGCCACATGGATGTGGGCAGCACATGGATGACATCTGTGTGCTGTCCTCATTTTTTTGCAGCCTGTGGCAAACCTAGCCACTTCAGTATAGCAAAGACTGGGTTCATGTGTTCATTTTACCCTCTAAAACACTGAGGGCATTCGTATGCTAGTTTCATGATCAGATGTTGTATGCCACACATCCCATCCCCTCAGCCTGGAAGATAACTCCATTAACATTGTATCCATTGTGTTTCATGGAACAATACCGCCTAGAGAATTGTACATTGTCTAATCAGGAACTGGTTACAGGCCACACAACACCTCCCCTCGGCCTAGGTGATAACCGCATTAATATTGTATTCATTGTGTTGCTACTGAATAACCAGACGAATGCTCAGCAGGTCACTGATTACTTTATGTCTTACAAGTAACGAACCATAAGAGAATAGCATTGCAGGTTAAGTTCAACAGAGTCCACCAGGAGAAAACCCCTGGAATGCCTTTATGGAAACCCCTTTGCACGGGGACGTGTATATAAACAGTTATATTGCAATAAAAGTTAGTTGACTCCCAGACTATGTGTCGTCTAGTCCTTGGGAAAAAGGGATCCTTGTAACGCTACCTGGATTATTGTATGCTGTTCCAGTCTACCAGCGGAGATACCGTGGATTATACCATTACTCCGCTAATTAATGAGTTCGCATTTGATCAGCAAAAAATGCAGTTATGTGCATGAGGATTAAGGGAGACAGAGGACAACCCTGTCTTGTATCTCTATCCAAATCAAAATAATCCCACTATTTATTAATACGGTATTTTTCGGACTATAAGATGCAGCTTGGATTTAGAGGATATAAGACCCCTAATCTTCATCAGACCCCAAAATTAGACCCCAAACTCTAAAACTTACCTCACTTGCTCCAGACGGCGCTGCCACTCTGAGGATCCAGGATTCTCCGCTCCCTGGTCTTCTTCTGGCCCGTGCTGCACAGTGATCTGACCTCGCACAGCGTCAGGTCATAGTGCGCACCTACATGCACTAGGTCCTGATGCTGTATGCAGACACAGAATACCAGGGAGGGTGAGTACAGCCCTTGCCTCCTGCAAACAAATACCATTTTCCCCCATTTTTTAGGGGAAAAAAGTGTATCTTAGGGCTCATGCACACGACCGTATGTATTTTGCGGTCCGCAAACATTTTGACGGATCCGAAAAAATATGACGTCCGTGTGCATTCCTAATTTTGTGGAACGGAATAGCTGGCCCCTAATAGAACAGTACTATCCTTGTTCGTAATGCGGACAATGTTAGGACATGTTCTATTTCTTTGCGGAACGGAAATACTGACATACGGAACCGGAATGCACACGGAACGGAAAGAAAATACGTTTGTGTGCATGAGCCCTTATAGTCTGAAAAAATGGTATTTTAGCTATCTGTCTATACTGAAGAAGTTTAGTCCTCGTAATAAATGTCTAGCCCAAGCCAAATCTTTCCAAAATAACGGGCATCTAGAGGCAGTATGGCAGGGGTGGCCAACCTTACAAACACAAAGAGCCAGAAAAAAACAACAACATATGACTGCCAGGAGCCACAAGCTATACAATTACACAAATATGCGTGCACACGACAGTATTACTGCAATTGAGTTTTTAAACATTTAAAAGTGTATTTAAACCACCTTTCCTACCTGTAGTGTAGACAGCCTTAGTGAGACTTCTGGCAATCTTTGTTTTTCACAATGTGTTTTAATATTTCTCAGATGACCGCCCCATGTTCAGATGAACGGCTTATGCTCAGATGACCACCCCATGCTCAGATAACCACCTTATGGTCAGATGACCGCCTTATGGTCAGATGAACGTCCCATGCTCTGATGACCACCCATGCTCAGATGACCACCCCATGCTCAGATGACCGCCCCATGCTCAGATGACCGCCCCATGCTTAGATGACCGCCCAATGCTTAGATGACCGCCCAATGCTCAGATGACCGCCCCATGCTGAGATGACCGCCCATGCTCAGATGACCACCTTATGCTCAGGTGACCGCCCCATGCTCAGATGACCACATAATGCTCAGATGACCGCCCCATGCTTAGATGAACGCCCCATGCTCAGATGACTGCCCCGTGCTCAGATGACCGCCCCCATGCTCAGATGACCGCCTTATGGTCAGATGACGCCCATGCTCAGATGACCGCCACATGCTCAGATGACCACCTTATGCTCAGATGACCGCCCATGCTTAGACTACTGCCCATATGCTCATACACAGCAGTGGCACCGGCACCTGTGAAAAAGGAGGCAGAGCAGCAGTGAGACTGAGGCCAGCAGCAGCCGTTTTAGTCAGATTAGAGCCAATGCAGCTGAGGGGCTGTAATCTGACTAAAATGGCTGCTACTGGCCTCATGAGTCTCTCTGCCACTGGCTGCTCTGATTGAGTGCCCACTGCCCTGCCCTGCTGACCATCATTATTCATTCAAATTTACTGGAGTTTTGGCTGCTGCTCACTTTGGCTGCTGTGGTCGAAAGTCCTCCTTCCTTGCTGTTTTCTTGTACACTTGCCAGACGCCAGTGCCACTTGCCGCCCACAGACTAAGTTAGTGGTTTGATGATGGCACTGAGACCAGTGAGAAGAGGGGAGCTGGTATTAGTTAGGTCACACATGGAATAGGCGGGCACATCAGCAGCCGGGATAAGCGAGCAACTACTTCGCCTCCGGCTGGCTGGTAGCGGGTGAGTCAAGTGCCCTGCTCCGCTCTGAGTCCTCACTCTTCCATAGTTGATGGGGTGGAGCCGCTAGGACCCGGGCCGGCTGTTACTGTCTGCAGCAGGCAGCGCATAAGTGAAGCGCTGCTACTGCAGATTATGATTTTCCTAGCTGCAGAGAGGAGAGTAAGAGCTGGCCGCACCGCTCCCCTGCGAGCCAACAAATGAAGGCGCAAAGAGCCGCATGCGGCTCACGAGCTGGCCACCCCTGCAGTACGGGGCCGAGGCCTGCACTGCTTCCACAGATTTGTGAAGAGCCGATGTATATTATGCAATGTTGAGTTCGGGGAAGGAATCTTGACTGATTTTTATGAGTAAGAGAACCTATTACTTTATACAATCTATCTTCAAGAACTCTAGCCGGTATTTTGATATCATTACTTATAAGTGAGATCGGTCTATATGAACTCGGATCATAAATGTCCTTATCAGGTTTAGGAAACAAAACTTTTTCCATTGATCTTGGCAATCTACCCAGTTTGTGTGCATAGGTTAACGTTTCAAGATAGTTTCCTACCAGTTCTTGCTTATATTTTTTGTATAGATCAATTTAAAGCCCATCCGGCCCTGGCATCTTTCCTTGGGCATATCTAATATAGCCCTTTTAACCTCTTAATAGATAGGGAGCTCAGGCATTTCCCTTTGCTCTGAATTAAAAACTGGAATATTAACTCCCTTTAGATAAACTCTAATCAGATTCTCATCATAATCAACCATTGAGGTATACTGTTCCTAATAGAAGTCCAAAAATACAGTACACCCATGAGCGATTTTGGGTCATAACATATTAACCCCTACTTATTTCTTAATCCTGGGACACATAAGTTGGGACTCCACTTGGGAAATTTTTGGACAGTCTGTAAAAATAGGCAACCTTTTTCCTGTGTCCATGAAAATAGACGTGTCCCATGATTTTCTTGAGGCTGGTGAGAATTGACTAGATTGATTATGGTGGTAATTATCATTTTACAGCTCACAGTAAATGCAGGTAATTTCTTATCAGTAAATTGAGCTATAGACGTGTACTATATAATCTTTATCATTTGTTATGGTTTTCTAATGTGTCCATAAAAAATGTTGACTGTCCATGATTTTGAGATGAATTGTCAGGAAAAAAAAAAATCTGGTTGGCAACTGTGCTACCTCCATCCCAATACCTTATACTTCTTTCAAATTATTCTATGCGTTGGGCTTTCTCCTTTAGATAATTAAATAATAGGAATCTGGGTGTCAAACTAGAGCCGAGCTCCTACTCTCTGCTGAACAGGAGACCCGTGCAGCGCTTAGATTAGGCTGCCATAAAAAGACGGTCGTCTAGCCTAAGGCCTATTAGTGACCATCATAAAAAGCATATTGGCAGTCCCTAGGGGGCCACTAAACGCCTCTAGATTTGAGCCATTTATTTACCTTCTGCTTAATTAATGCCATAATATTTGCAATCGAGCAGAACATAAGAAGGCAGTCACTGCCACATGTCACAAATGGTGCTCAAACCACCACACTCCAAGCATCATACTTACCGTATAACAACAGCAATATGAAAAAATGACATATTTATGACAAGAAAACAAAAAAACTTTAGATAAATGGTTCTGACTAGCTCCACTAGCTTTTAAAGAAGAATGCTACAGAATATCCTCCAGCAACCTGTCCTAGAGGATTAGGACTGGTTGCCACCACTTGAAGAGCTGTCAACGGGGGTGAGTGGGTGTGGCCTCATTTCACACTACATTACTCTACAATAGATGGTAATCATGTCATTCTGCGTATAATATCGTGTACCATCATCGCTGAGCAATCTGACAGGAAAACTCACCAATGTGTAGTATAATTAAGTGCCAGAGCATAGTGTGTAGTGAGGCCCTGCCCACACACCACCCTAGCAGATCTGCAAGTGGAAGCAACCAGTCCTGCTCACATTCGAGGACAAGTTGCTGGCGGTTATTTTAAATCTTTTCAGGAGCACCCCTTTAAGGTACTACTTTCTGATACTGGACCATGTTACTGACTGACAAATTCAATATCATTAAAGGGGTTCTCCGGGCTTTTAATATTGATGACCTATCCTCAGGTCTCTCTTCCTGCTATTGCTATGTCTATGGCACAGCAACAGTGAGCAGGAAGACAGAAGGGAGACGGAAAGTGCACACTGCGTGCACCGTCTCCTCATACAGCTGATCTGCATGGGGTGCTGGGTGTCGGACCCCTGCCGACCTGATATTGATGGCCTATCCTGAGGATAGGTCATCAATATTAAAAATTCAGAAAGCCCCTTTAAGGGGAGATACTAATCAAATGTAATGTTTTTTACATTGCTGCCCATAAATAAAAACCTTGTTGCTTTGATGAAAACCCCCAAGAGACCCTTACCTTTCCTCCTTAGTAAGATGTGTCAATTTAGATGCTCTTCTGGATAAAATAAAACTAAAGGGAAGAAAAATAATTGAAGTCACTTAACATATATACAAGCTTATCAGACAATAAATGTCCATTGTTATTTTTCACCCTGTATCTTCCTTTGGAACAACATTTCACCATAATGTACAGCTTCTGAAGCCCTGACCACACAATGAATTTTGCAAACCGCTGGGTATTCCGTTGCAGAAGCCCATTTGTTTTTTTCTGGCTGCTTTTTTTAAATGTAAATGCCATGGACAAGCTTGTGGTTTAGCACCACTGAATGGAGCTAAACCATGAATGGACACCTGCAGTGGTTTCCAGTGGCGTACAATTGGTCACAGTTGGCGCAGTTATAAACTGTTTCCACATGAACAGCAGTAACGCCTCCCATTGGAGTGTGAGTTGGGCCTTATGAATACAGATACCAAAGGATTAAAGCTTTGATATCACTTGGGAATATCACTGACAATCATTTTTCTGTCGATTTTTATATTCTATTTTCTGTACATAATTATGGGGAGCTCATCTTTTCTGAGCTGCTGCTCTGCTTTGTTGAGAGCACTTAGAGATGCTCTGCGGTCCATGCAGCAGTCAAGGGACAGGTAGGTGTCCTTCACAATGGTGGATCCTGTGTTATCTACTTCCAGCTTTTTTATCTACAGTAGGTGTTATAGTTAAGTGGACCTCTGCCAACCACTCCCTCTCTTTCGTGAGTGACAGGGCCAGTCAAGATGACTATGCAGGAACCTGACCCTGTCAATCAAGGAGAAGGAGAGGCTGGCAGAGAAGCAGGAAAAGCAAGTCGCACAGAGCTCTCAGTGCACTTAACTGCTAATCTGTATACAGATTAAAAGTACCGTATTTTTCAACCCAATAAGATGCACCGGCCCATAAGACGCACCTAGGTTTTAGAGGAGGACAACAATAAAAAAATATTTTTCATTATACCTCAGATCAGACCTCAGCTAAAAGCATCAATCAGACCCCCAATGTTAACAAGACCTCAGATCAGACCCACAATCAGACCCCAATGTGAATGACCCCCAATCAGACCTCATATTAGCCCCCAGCAGCCCCATTGCCTCATATCAGCCCTCAGTATACTCCATTGCCTCTCATATTGGCTGCCAGCAGCCCCCATTGCCTTATATCAGCCCTCTGTTGCCCCCCATTGCCTATTATATTGCCCCAAAGCTGCCCCATTGACAAATATGAGCCCTCGGTAGCCCCCACTGCCTCTCATATGGCCCAAAGCAGCCCTCATTGCCACATATGAGCACTCTGTAGCCCCCATTGCCTCTTATATTGCCCCCAAGCTGCCCCCATTGCCACATATGAGCCCTCATTAGCCCCTATTGCCTCTCATATTGCCCCCAAGCAGCCCCCATTGCCACATATAAGCACTCTGTAGCCCCCATTGCCTCTCATACTGCCCCCAAGCTGCCCCGATTGCCACATATGAGCCCTCTGTACCCCCTATTGCCTCTCATATTGCCCGCAAGCAGCTCCCATTGTCATATATGAGCCCTCTGTAGCCCACATTGCCTCTCATATTGCCCCAAGCTGCTCCCATTGCCATATATGAGCCTTCTGTAGCTCACATTGCCTCTCATATTGCCCCCAGCGCCTCATGTTTAATAAAATAAATAAACCACTTACCTCTACTGCTCCTGGGCGCCGCTGCTCAACACCGCCCACGCTCTGTCAATCCTCCTGCTGTCGGCTGTGCTGTGAACAGGTGCGCACAGCATTAGGTCACAGAGCATCATCATGCTGTGGCAGCCACTGCACAGCCGACAGCCGAGGAAGCGGTGAGTACAGAGCCTTCGCCGCTTCCTGGTCCTCCAGTACTAATGACTCTGAGCGCTTCCATAATAGAAGCGCTCATTAGTATTCATCCCATAAGACGCAGGGGAATTTTCCCCCTACTTTTGAGGCGTCTTATGGGACGAAAAATACGGTACATTTTCTGAATAATGAATCAATGGATCACTAAGTAAAAGGAATTATTTTATTCTGCTAAGCTAGCAATACAGGGTATTGTTCCTGGATTAACATTGTGTTTGATGCAACTAATCTGATACTGTGATCTGGATTCTGGATAATGTCTCGGTTGTGATGATTAGACATGCAAGCACTCATCTTTTCCCTTGTTTTTTGGGGAAAAAAAGACACTCCTTATGTGAAAGTTGTTATTATTTTATGGCAGTGAAGCTTTCATTACTTTCATTGTTCTGTCCTTTAAAAGGAGTAAAGCAATGGAAATAAAAATGCCACTGTTAAAATGTGCTGTATCACGCAGGGCAAGGGCTGTTTGTTGATATTCTTTACAACTAGCAGTGTTGACCGGCACTGATGGGCGGGCTTTAGCGCCGGCTTTAGGAACGGGCACCGACCTTTCTGGTGGTCGAGACTGCAGGACTTTCTTTTCCTATAGTGTGCAAGCACAGCCACCGCTGCGAGATTGCAGGGTGGTCGTAAACCCCTGGATACAAGTAGTTCATAATGCAATGGTAAAATGAATCAAACCAACAAAGGAGGCGATATGGACAATTACAATACATTAGTGAGTGGCTTGTATTAAAGTTCTCTACATGATAAATGCTGTTTGCTGAGGTGAGACAACCCCTTTAACCACCTGCAATGTCAAATTTCTATAGTTAACATTTTGCATTGATAAAAATAGTTTACCCCATTATAGCTGGGCATGAACCATCAGGCTTTGTATCATCTAAGGTAATCTCAACTGGAGTGTCTTCATCATCAATAAACATAGCTCCACAGTAATCTTTTGAGGAAAACAAGAAATGAGAGAAAAGCAGTAATGAGCGACAGATGTAGACCATTATGTTCTGTTATACAAGTTTATAACTTATTTCTATATTTTTTGTCCAGTAGTGGGCACTTCTGAGTATTTGTCATATGTCAAAGGTCTGAAATGCATGAGCATCCTAAAGCAAAACGGTTCATTCAGTGAGATGTTGCATGAGTGCTGCAGGCAATGTAAAGGCTGTATTAACGTTTATTAGCGATGATCCGGCAGTGTAATACTGCCGCCAATTACCCAGTGAACGCGCAAACGTTTGTTCATGGGGAAATCCAAATCTTTCAACAGGTTTAAAAATAATAATTCGCAGGCGGCAGATTGTGGTGTCTAATCATTTTCTGCTGCCGGCAAATAATGAATCAGTATAGGTAAGAGCGATGGCATAACGATCGCTTCTTCCTATACTGAGGGGGAGATTGCTGCATGTAATAGCAACGGCCTACTCCAGGAATACAGGGGAACACAGGGGAACAGGTGAATCTCCCTAGTCCCCCACCACCTGCACAAGTGGCACGGTACACTGACTGCACTACATACAGACAGGCAGCGTACAGCACCTCAACAAGCCTATGTTCATATAAAAAGCTGGGTAAATTATGTAACATGTAACACAGTGTATGATTATAGATGCACAGGGTAGCTGCGATGACTTCTAGGTACAGAGGCAGGCCAGCCAGTATCATCTTTCATCAGGACCCTACGTTCTAGAAGTCGTTGCAGGGGCCCCCATAATCAATCTTCTTATAGAGTCTTGCTGCTGTCTGCTACTGCATGAACAGATAATACTTGCATGTAGTTTTACAATAGGCCCCCAGAATAAATTTTACTGGTGGGCCAAAGGCATGTCAGTCCAGCACAGGCCTTTAGATACAGTACACACTTATACGCAGTCTATACAGCAGTTGCAAACAAGCAGCGGCAATGTAAGAAATTGAAGTTGATTGACCATAACGAATGATTAAATAGTGCAATTTGCAGAATACAGGTGCTGCTTAAGGTAGCCTACATCCTGTAAACTAGAACAGCATAATAGCAATCACAGTGTCTATAAGGCTGATACATTTCAGTATGATAGTTATCACTATCTACTCTTTTGAGAGTTATGGTTTATATATAAAGCTTATACTCGTAAAACACATATTAGCATACTAGTTTCAATGTATATTTACCAAGTTTTCTCCAAAATGCTTCCTTGTAATACATCATGGTCTTTATTACAGATCCCATTGGAAGCCTCTGAATTAACTGATTTCTAATAGGTGGCAGCTCAGGATTATAATGAATCTTTGTAGTTAAAATTGGTGGTATAGCACTTATAACATACTTGGCCTGAAAAAAAAAAAAAACATTGATCACTATTACTCATAGTACTTCTACTGACCACTAGTAGCTCACAGAGTATTGTCAAGACCAGGGATCAGCAACCTCTGGCACTTCAGCTGTTCTGAAACTACAACTCCTAGAATCCTCTTTTCACTTCTATGTGAGTTACAAGAACAGCCTAGAAAGTGTGCATGCTGGTAGTTGTAGTTTCACAGCAGGTGCCGAAGGTTGCTGATCCCTGGTTTAGACTGATGCACTGTAAAAAACTCATCCTGACTAAGTTCTGATCATTTTCATTGTCAGTTCACTGACTGCAAGCATAGAAGCAGAGAACTTGAAAAATAAGCATGAAATGATAATACAAATACGTTTTCATACATGTTTATATAATTATTCACACTGGACAATGCCAGTGACATCTTGCACATGGTCCACAGATGGTGTAGCTTTATAAAGAGACTGTGCAATATACTCCTATCAACCAGATGTCAAACAGCACTAAACTTAAAAAATACATAAATAAAATCAAGGAACTTACCTGATAGACTTCATGGTTTAAGGTCTCCACAATAACATTTTCACCAGTCTGATCAAGCCTCACCACTGGTCTCTGTAATTTAACACGATCCTTAAGAAGCTCCATTAACTTCTCACTAACCTGACCAGCACCTCCAACAAACTTTCTCTCCTAATAAAAATAAAAAATAATAATGAATAAAAGAAAATTCAGATAATACAGTTACAAATTATCAATTCACTACAAAACAAACCAATTTCAAGTGTATAATAATAATTATACATCTTCCCTTATCTGCTCTGCCGTAGGACAGGAATCCTTGTCTGTAGGTTCTCAGCCCCCCTTCTGCTATTGAGAAGGCGATTTTCATTTTCTTGTTCATTTGTACTCTAGGTTTTTTTACATTTATATGGCAGGCAGGGGTGCACCTAGCCTTTCTGCTGCCTGAGGCGGAAACTGAAATGGCACCCATCCCTAATGTCAATTTCTTAACCTAACCCCTTCCCTTAAGTCCATGGCCCTTCGGCTGCCCCTCTCTTGCCCCTTTGGTGCTGCCTGAGGCGATTGCTTCACCTGGCCTTATTGGTGGAGTACCCCTGATGGCAGGGGCTGTATCTGTTTTTTTTGCCTTCCCTCCTGGCATGTGTATTTTCTCCCCTGGGGACGTACCCTCAGGATCTCCTTAAGGTAAATCATGATTCTTTGGAATATACCTTGTTTTTGAGCATTTCTTTCTCTTAGTTTTTTCCTATCTACCAGATCCATTCTATGGCAGTTCGCATGGGTTTTCTCTTCCCACCCTCTGAGACTGCTTTGGATGTCCCATTGTGCTGTGTCCCCCAAAGAAAATTAGATTTTAGTATGTGTATTTACCATAACATCCTTTTCTCGCTAAGTTCATTGGGGGACACATATGCCGCCTTCCATTCTCTTTTGTATCCCTGTTTCCAGACTTTTGTTCTGGTTTTCCTTCCTGGGTTCAGAACATGTTGCTTTCTTCTTGTAACTATTTGTATTGTCTGTCTCCTACTGCTATTGGTACATACTGATTACACTTGTGTCTATGGAAAAGGTATAGTTTCCCTGGAGTTCTGCAATCATATATTTGCTTCTCAGCAGTCATATGGACATGGGAAATTTCAGTCAGAAAATGACTGGCTGACTTCTGTCAGGAGATGTGTTTGCATGCTCTCTGACCAGTCATTGTGCAGGGAGGATGGGGGATATGAGCTGTGTTCATCACCTATTGGCAATGGTATCGCCCTGTGTTACTTGCTTTGATATTTGTGATGATAATGTGATGACTACTTAGAATTAATATCTACAGAACGGGAAGTCTGAGTCAATTGTAGGGCTGAGTGACCAGAGTGAAAAGTTAAAGATTTAAAGATTTTTTTTAACTATACCAAAATATGTTTAACGTTTTAATTCACATAAAACCTAAATTCAAACAATGGGTCATTTTCTGAAATTAACCTCTAACTTCGGCACTCCAGCTGCTGTGAAACTACAACTCTCAGTATGCAAAGATGCTTGGCTGTTCTTACTCCTACAGAAGTGAATGAAGCATTCTGGGAGTTGTAGTTTCTGAACATATGGCATGCCGGAGGATGCTGATCCCTGCTTTAAAAGATAACTTTCTGACAGTCTTTAAAGGTTATTCCCCAACGCTGACGACATCTTCTTGGATTCAGTGGTGACGTTCTGTACACAGAATATACAGGACATCACTGCTAAGGCCAGTGATTGGCTGCAGCAGCAACCGATGTGCTTGAAACCTAACTGCTGCAACCAGAAAAACAAACAACAGTGGGGAAGACCAAAGCTCAGCGTTGGAAGAAGCAGAGGAGAAAAGAGTTGAGTATCAATTATTTTGTTATTTTACCACATGTATAGGGGTTGCCTGAATTTGTACCTCATACAACTCTTCACACAATACTAGAGCTTATCACATATCTAGCGTTAATTTTATAAAATGTGTCCAAGCAATTTTGGATCTGTGTAGAGAGTGCGAGGTTTACAAGCAGAGAGATGCTGTGATCAAGCTTCCTTATGTCACATTTAGAACATATGCTACAGACTCACAAGTCTCTATTATATTCTGTAACATTAGTACTTCTGCATTCCGGGCAGCAAACATCCTGAATTTCAAACAGGACTGTATGACTCTACTACTCTGCTCAGAGTAAAAATCAGGCTGCACTTTAGAAAAGTTGTACTTATTCCTGTCTATGTGGTATTACTTTGAACTTTGAGCCTTTTTATGGGCAGACATGCTTTCCTGGCAATAACTGAGGTTAGCGATTCTCTGGCTTACAGCAGCTTCTGCTTAAATTATGGCACAGTTTCAAAGCAATTTCACCCGCCATTGCTATTTTTACATTTTTTTAGGATAATTTATCACGAGGAAACTTTAAGTCAGTTTTTTTGTCTGCAGTGACGTATTTTACCAAAGGTCGTACATTGTTTGATACATTTGATGCATCTTTAGAAATAACACTGTAGTCTACAAATGTTACTCTATTTTTGCCACCTCCCTATTTACCTCTTTTTGCAACTTTTTAAAAAAGTTGCAGTTGATAAATCTGGTGTGTGTCTAATTAACATAGCTAACCACACCACAAATGGCTAGAATGGTGTTAAATCACAAAAAAATTGCAATTTCTGTCCAAAAATGGCATAAGCCAACATTTGTGACTTATTTACATACTGAATCTTGTATTTGCACTATAAAACATGAATTACCTGTCCTCCATTTTCCACTGAAAATATTCGTTCTGTTCCGCCACAGAGTTTTATGTACCAGAGGAACCATAGGACAGAAACATGCTGTGTTTCAGAAGTGACATTCACATTTACAAAAAGCTGAGCAAATCTTTTAGCTGCCCTGTTAAAATACAGGTAAATGTTAGATTTTACATACAGTCTTATTAAAGCATTCTTCATCTACAAATGTGGAGACCATAATAAATACTGCAATAAAGTGTAATCTCAACCACATATGGCCATACATATCAAAAATGGTACAACAGCAGGATCAGGTAGGCACAGGGATTTTACATAATTTTCATATCAGCTTAGTTTAAAGGGATTTTCATAATAAAGACATTTACCACATACTGTAACAAATGGATATGTCTGATGGGTGGAGCGTTAACAGCTGGGACCTCTAATTATGAACATTTGTCAATATTCCATATGTGTCCACAGGCTATAGGGAGAACCCCCTTAAAGAGGTATTTCAGTTTTAATGATTACATTTATTTATTTAGAGAACCGGATATTAAACAACTTTCTAATATACATCTATTTAAAATTGTGCTTGCAGACCATTATTATATCCATACCGTAGCCTCTCACTAAGGAAGAAAAATGTCATGGCTCATTTCAGTCCTGTTATATGCATCTATATAATAGGTGGAGAGGACTAAACATTATGTCAGTCATGTGACCTTCAAAAGTATCATGTGACCTGGCTTTCAGTTAACTGCCCCGGTATCTAACAGGTAAATAGCAGTGTACTGAGGAGCAGAACATATTTAGGATATATAACATTACTACCAGCAGCAGTATCTCATTATATCTGTCAGTGTCCGTGTAGAAACAGATTTGTGTGTTGTTGTTTTTTTTTTTTAACTGAACTTTAACATGACAACATCACCTAAAGACAAGGTTTGACGTTTAAAGGGGTTTTCCTAGACTTTTTTACTGATAACATAGCCCCTACATAGCTACTGCGAGTGCCGATGCCTTCTCAAACAGCTAATCAGCGGGAGTTGGACCCCCACCGATCAGATACTGATGACCTATTCAGAGGAAAAGTCATCTGTAGAAAAGTCTTGGAAAACCCTTTTAATGGATATATAGAATCACAAATATACTTCCCGAAGATGCTATGTAGAAAAATCCAATTAAGGCCTCATGTACACGGCCGTTGCCCAGCCATACCCGTATTGTGGTCCGCTAACAGCGGGTCCACAATATACGGGCACCGGCCTTTTGTGCACCGCATCACGGACGTGGACCCATTCCGTGGGGTTTATCTCCGTGCCTCTCTACCACAAAAAATAAAACATAATCACAAAATAGAACATATTCAAGATGAATGGGTCTGGATCCGTCTGCTGCCGTGTGCATGAGGCCTAAAAGTGCAGCCCGGGATTGATAGCAGCTGACCAATCCCATCTGGTCGCTAGGGAAACACTGCCAACCAATCACAGTCTTTTCTACGGTACTGTCAGGCAGCACATCTGTAGCAAACAGTCTTGGTTCTCTATCCTCAGTATAGTTCATCAATATCTGACTGGTGGGGGTTCAGCTATTTGAGGGGGCTGCCCCACTGGGACGAGTGCTGCGGCCTCTTCAATTCATACCAAGCACAGCACCATACACTGTATAGTAGCTGCGTTTGGCATTGCAGTTCAATCCCAATCAATACAATTGGACTGAGCTGCACAAAAACCATGTGATTGATGGCTGTGATGGTTGAGGACAGCCGGGTGCAGGACTTTAGCAAAATTGCTGGGTCAGTTCAATAAAGTGGCCCACTGTTTTTATAAGGAGATCTGTAATTAGTTTATGCGCTTAGTTAGGGGAGCAAAAAACTGGTGACAGATTCCTTTTCAATCCTGATTATACCTTTAACACAGATGCTGGGACTTCACTAGACAGGAAACTGCTTGCAAATACTAATCATTTTGCAAATTTTCAAAATTAACTATGGTCTTACAATATACTGAACACTAAATTATTACTTTGTCCAACAAACTTTGTCTATAAACTCCTTCATTGTCATTTTGTCCCACTCTTCTGCATGTGGTGCTTTCCAAGGAGCGTCAACTGGAATCTGAATGAAAAAAATAAATTATAGTTACCATCATTTACAATTTTCCTCATTAACAGAGCTGTACTTCCCCCTAGGCACTGGCATCGTTGTTAGTTAAAAATAAAAATAATTGAAAAATAAAATACTTGGCTTTAATAAAACAATTCTGTTTAGAGCTATACGTTCATTACATGAATGTATATAGCATTTTATGAATTTATTTGTATGAAATAGTATAAACTCTATATAAATTCTGAAGCTGCATAAAAAGCATGAGATACATTAGAAGTACAACAGCATTGTATTGCAGCCATATACCGACTTCCCCAAAAAGGCATACAAAAAAAACAAGCACACATAAAATATATAGCAAACAATTCTTGTGACATTAATTAATGTAACACAAATCACTAAATAGAAAGAAACTTTATATTAGCATGCTTAGAGTGGTTTTCTAGGAATGACTATATTTTTCAGACTCAGGTTTAGACAAAAAATTATACCTATTAAACCTTCCCTGGTTGGTCACTAACTCTGCGGTTTAGCATATGGGGGCCGGGGGGTTAATAGTTTTGGTCGGCTCCTATTAACCTTAGAGCCCTTGCACACGACCTTATGCCCTCCGAGATATACGGTCCGTGAGCTGGCCATATGTCCCAGAGCGGCATTGATCGTGCGCACGGGAGCGCACAGCATCATAGATTACAATGATGCTGTGCACGTCGGGCCACCTGCGTGGCTATTGTCCCGCACTCATACGATCTTATACGTGCGGGACAATAGCC
>JAKVIS010002539.1:0-22146 GCA_033119425.1 Bufotes viridis | reverse complement strand
CTCTGTCAACGGTTATTCTAAGTTGATCATACCTGCACTCGTCAGATCGCAGAAGGTAAACAGCTTAAGGCTGGGCAAGTACCAGCTTGGGAGACTGGTTGGGAATCCCTGGTTCCGCTTGACTTTTTCACAAGTTAAGTTAACTAATGATTTCCATCAAAAGAGGACAATGGCTTGCATCAGACTCTGTCAACGGTTATTCTAAGCTGATCATACCTGCACTCGTCAGATCGCAGAAGGTAAACAGCTTAAGGCTGGGCAAGTACCAGCTTGGGAGACTGGTTGGGAATCCCTGGTTCCGCTGACTTTTTCCCAAGTTAAGGGTACAAATGATTTCCATCAAAAGAGGACAATGGCTTGCATCAGACTCTGTCAACGGTTATTCTAAGTTGATCATACCTGCACTCGTCAGATCGCAGAAGGTAAACAGCTTAAGGCTGGGCAAGTACCAGCTTGGGAGACTGGTTAGGAATCCCTGGTTCTGTTGAACTTTTTCACAAGTTAAGAGTACAAATGATTTCCATCAAAAGAGGACAATGGCTTTGCAACAGACTTCTGTCAACGGTTATTCTAAGCTGATCATACCTGCACTCGTCAGATCGCAGAAGGTAAACAGCTTAAGGCTTGGCAAGTACCAGCTTGGGAGACTGGTTGGGAATCCCAGGTTCCGTTGACTTTTTCCCAAGTTAAGGGTACAAATGATTTCCTTCAAAAGAGGACAATGGCTTGCAGCAGACTCTGTCAACGGTTATTCTAAGCTGATCATACCTGCACTCGCTAGATCGCAGAAGGTAAACAGCTTAAGGCTGGGCAAGTACCAGCTTGGGAGACTGGTTGGAAATCCTTGTTTCGTTGACTTTTTCCCAAGTTAAGGGTCCAAATGATTTCCATCAAAAGAGGACAATGGCTTGCAACAGACTCTGTCAACGATTATTCTAAGCTGATCATACCTGCACTCGTTAGATCGCAGAAGGTAAACAGCTTAAGGCTGGGCAAGTACAAGCTTGGGAGACTGGTTGGGAATCCCTGGTTCCGTTGACTTTTTCCCAAGTTAAGGGTACAAATGATTTCCATCAAAAGAGGACAATGGCTTGCAACCGACTCTGTCAACGGTTATTCTAAGCTGATCATACCTGCACTCGTCAGATCGCAGAAGGTAAACAGCTTAAGGCTTGGCAAGTACCAGCTTGGGAGACTGGTTGGGAATCCCAAATTCCATTGACTTTTTCCCAAGTTAAGGAGTACAAATGATTTCCATCAAAAGAGGACAATGGCTTGCAGCAGACTCTGTCAACGGTTATTCTAAGCTGATCATACGTGCACTCGTTAGATTGCAGAAGGTAAACAGCTTAAGGCTGGGCAAGTACCAGCTTGGGAGACTGGTTGGAAATTCCTTGTTTCGTTGACTTTTTTCCCAAGTTAAGGGTCCAAATGATTTCCATCAAAAGAGGACAATGGCTTGCAACAGAATCTGTTAACGATTATTCTAAGCTGATCATACCTGCACTCGTTATATTGCAGAAGGTAAACAGCTTAAGGCTGGGCAAGTACAAGCTTGGGAGACTGGTTGGGAATCCCTGGTTCCGTTGACTTTTTCCCAAGTTAAGGGTACAAATGATTTCCATCAAAAGAGGACAATGGCTTGCTGCAGACTCTGTCAACGGTTATTCTAAGCTGATCATTCTTGCACTTGTCAGATCACAGAAGGTAAACAGCTTAAGGCTGGGCAAGTACCAGCTTGGGAGTCTGGTTGGGAATCCCTGGTTCCGTTGACTTTTTCCCAAGTTAAGGGTACAAATGATTTCCATCAAAAGAGGACAATGGCTTGCAGAAAGCTCTGTCAACGGTTATTCTAAGCTGATCATACCTGCACTCATCAGATCGCAGCAGGTAAACAGCTTAAGGCTGAGCAAGTACCAGCTTGGGAGACTATTTGGGAATCCCTTGTTCCGTTGACTTTTTCCCAAGTTAAGGGTACAAAAGATTTACATCAAAAGAGGACAATTGCTTGCAGAAAGCTCTGTCAACGGTTATTCTAAGCTGATCATACCTGCACTCGTCAGATCGCAGAAGGTAAACAGCTTAAGGCTGGGCAAGTACCAGCTTGGGAGACTGGTTGGGAATCCCTGGTTCCGTTGACTTTTTCCCAAGTTAAGGGTACAAATGATTTCCATCAAAGAGGACAATGGCTTGCAGCAGACTCTGTCAACGGTTATTCTAAGCTGATCATACCTGCACTCATCAGATAGCAGAAGGTAAACAGCTTAAGGCTGGGCAAGTAACGGGCTTGGGAGACTATTTGGGAATCCCTGGTTCCGTTGACTTTTTCAAAAGTTAAGTTAATTAATGATTTCCATCAAAAGAGGACAATGGCTTGCAGGCAGATCTGTCAATGGTTATTCTAAGCTGATCATACCTGCACTCAACAGATCGCAGAAGGTAAAAAGCTTAAGGCTGGCCAAGTACAAGTTTGGGAGACTAGTTGGGAATCCCTGGTTCTGTAGACTTTTTCAAAAGTTAAGTTGACTAATGATTTCCATCAAAAAGGACAATGGCTTGCGTAAGTCTCTGTCAACGGTTATTCTAAGCTGATCATACCTGCACTCGTCAGATCGCAGAAGGTGAACAGCTTAAGGCTGGGCAAGTACCAGCTTGGGAGACTGGTTGGGAATCCCTGGTTCCGTTGACTTTTTCCCAAGTTAAGGGTACAAATGATTTCCATCAAAAGAGGACAATGGCTTGCTGCAGACTCTGTCAACGGTTATTCTAAGCTGATAATTCCTGCACTTGTCAGATCACAGAAGGTAAACAGCTTAAGGCTGGGCAAGTACCAGCTTGGGAGTCTGGTTGGGAATCCCTGGTTCCGTTGACTTTTTTCCCAAGTTAAGGGTACAAATGATTTCCATCAAAAGAGGACAATGGCTTGCAGAAAGCTCTGTCAACGGTTATTCTAAGCTGATCATACCTGCACTCATCAGATCGCAGAAGGTAAACAGCTTAAGGCTGGGCAAGTACCAGCTTGGGAGACTATTTGGGAATCCCTTGTTCCGTTGACTTTTTCCCAAGTTAAGGGTACAAAAGATTTACATCAAAAGAGGACAATTGCTTGCAGAAAGCTCTGTCAACGGTTATTCTAAGCTGATCATACCTGCACTCGTCAGATCGCAGAAGGTAAACAGCTTAAGGCTGGGCAAGTACCAGCTTGGGAGACTGGTTGGGAATCCCTTGTTCCGTTGACCTTTTTCATAACTTAAGGGTACAAAGATTTCCATCAAAAGAGGACAATTGCTTGCAGAAAGCTCTGTCAACGGTTATTCTAAGCTGATCATACCTGCACTCGTCAGATCGCAGAAGGTAAACAGCTTAAGGCTGGGCAAGTACCAGCTTGGGAGACTGGTTGGAAATCCCTGGTTCCGTTAACTTTATACCAAGTTAAGGGTACAAATGATTTCCATCAAAAGAGGACAATGGCTTGCAGTAGACTCTGTCAACAGTTAGTCTAAGTTGATCATACCTGCACTCGTCAGATCGCAGAAGGTAAACAGCTTAAGGCTGGGCAAGTACCAGCTTGGGAGACTGGTTGGGAATCCCTGGTTCCGTTGTCTTTTTCCCAAGTTAAGGGTACAAACGATTTCCATCAAAAGAGGACAATGGCTTGCAGTAGACTCTGTCAACGGTTATTCTAAGTTGATCATACCTGCACTCGTCAGATCGCAGAAGGTAAACAGCTTAAGGCTTTTAAGTACCAGCTTGGGAGACTGGTTGGGAATCCCTGGTTCCGTTGACTTTATTCCCAAGTTAAGGGTACAAATGATTTCCATCAAAAGAGGACAATGGTTTGCAGAAAGCTCTGTCAACGGTTATTCTAAGCTGATCACACCTGCACTCGTCAGATTGCAGAAGGTAAACAGCTTAAGGCTGGGCAAGTACCAGCTTGGGAGACTGTTTGGGAATCGCTGGTTCTGTTTACTTTTTCTCAAGTTAAGGGTACAAATGATTTCCATCAAAAGAGGACAATGGCTTTCAACAGACTCTGTCAATGGTTATTCTAAGCTGATCATACCTGCACTCATCAGATCGCAGAAGGTAAACAGCTTAAGGCTGGGCAAGTACCAGCTTGGGAGACTGGTTGGGAATCCTGGTTCCGTTGACTTTTTCCCAAGTTAAGGGTACAAATGATTTCCATCAAAAAGAGGACAATGGCTTGCAACAGACTCTGTCAACGGTTTTTCTAAGCTGATCATACCTGCACTCGTCAGATCGCAGAAGGTAAACAGCTTAAGGCTGGGCAAGTACCAGCTTGGGAGACTGGTTGGGAATCCCTGGTTCCGTTAACTTTTTTCCCAAGTTAAGGGTACAAATGATTTCCATCAAAAGAGGACAATGGCTTGCTGCATACTCTGTCAACGGTTATTCTAAGCTGATCATACCTGCACTCGTCAGATCGCAGAAGGTAAACAGCTTAAGGCTGGGCAAGTACCAGCTTGGGAGACTGGTTGGGAATCCCTGATTCCGTTGACTTTTTCCCAAGTTAAGGGTACAAATGATTTCCATCAAAAGAGGACAATGGCTTGCTGCAGACTCTGTCAACGGTTATTCTAAGCTGATCATTCCTGCACTTGTCAGATCGCAGAAGGTAAACAGCTTAAGGCTGGGCAAGTACCAGCTTGGGAGTCTGGTTGGGAATCCCTGGTTCCGTTGACTTTTTCCCAAGTTAAGGGTACAAATGATTTCCATCAAAAGAGGACAATGGCTTGCAGAAAGCTCTGTCAACGGTTATTCTAAGCTGATCATACCTGCACTCATCAGATCGCAGAAGGTAAACAGCTTAAGGCTGGGCAAGTACCAGCTTGGGAGACTATTTGGGAATCCCTGGTTCCGTTGACTTTTTCAAAAGTTAAGATAACTAATGATTTCCATCAAAAGAGAAAATTTCTTGCAGAATGCTCTGTCAACGGTTATTCTAAGCTGATCATACCTGCACTCGTCAGATCGCAGAAGGTGAACAGCTTAAGGCTGGGCAAGTACCAGCTTGGGAGACTGGTTGGGAATCCCTGGTTCCGTTGACTTTTTTCCCAAGTTAAGGGTACAAATGATTTCCATCAAAAGAGGACAATGGCTTGCTGCAGACTCTGTCAACGGTTATTCTAAGCTGATCATACCTGCACTCGTCAGATCGCAGAAGGTAAACAGCTTAAGGCTGGGCAAGTACGAGCTTGGGAGACTGGTTGGGAATCCCTGGTTCCGTTGAATTTTTTCCCAAGTTAAGGATACAAATGATTTCCATCAAAAGAGGACAATGGCTTGCTGCAGACTCTGTCAACGGTTATTCTAAGCTGATCATTCCTGCACTTGTCAGATCGCAGAAGGTAAACAGCTTAAGGCTGGGCAAGTACCAGCTTGGGAGTCTGGTTGGGAATCCCTGGTTCCGTTGACTTTTTTCCCAAGTTAAGGGTACAAATGATTTCCATCAAAAGAGGACAATGGCTTGCAGAAAGCTCTGTCAACGGTTATTCTAAGCTGATCATACCTGCACTCATCAGATCGCAGAAGGTAAACAGCTTAAGGCTGGGCAAGTACCAGCTTGGGAGACTATTTGGGAATCCCTTTTTCCGGTTACTTTTTCCCCAAGTTAAGGGTACAAAAGATTTACATCAAAAGAGGACAATTGCTTGCAGAAAGCTCTGTCAACGGTTATTCTAAGCTGATCATACCTGCACTTGTCAGATCGCAGAAGGTAAACAGCTTAAGGCTGGGCAAGTACCAGCTTGGGAGACTGGTTGGGAATCCCTGGTTCCGTTGACTTTTTCCCAAGTTAAGGGTACAAATGATTTCCATCAAAAGAGGACAATGGCTTGCAGAAAGCTCTGTCAACGGTTATTCTAAGCTGATCATACCTGCACTCATCAGATAGCAGAAGGTAAACGGCTTAAGGCTGGGCAAGTAACGGGCTTGGGAGACTATTTGGGAATCCCTGGTTCCGTTGACTTTTTCAAAAGTTAAGTTAACTAATGATTTCCATCAAAAGAGGACAATGGCTTGCAGGAAGATCTGTCAACGGTTATTCTAAGCTGATCATACCTGCACTCATCAGATCGCAGAAGGTAAAAAGCTTAAGGCTGGCCAAGTACAAGCTTGGGAGACTAGTTGGGAATCCCTGGTTCCATTGACTTTTTTCAAAAGGTAAGTTGACTAATGATTTCCATCAAAAAGGACAATGGATTGCGTAAGTCACTGTCAACGATTATTCTAAGCTGATCAAACCTGCACTCGTCAGACCGCAGAAGGTAAACAGCTTAAGGCTGGGCAAGTACCAGCTTGGGAGACTGGTTGGGAATCCCTTGTTCCGTTGACTTTTTCCTAAGTTAAGGGTACAAAAGATTTCCATCAAAAGAGGAAAATTGCTTGCAGAAAGCTCTGTCAACGGTTATTCTAAGCTGATCATACCTGCACTCGTCAGATCGCAGAAGGTAAACAGCTTAAGGCTGGGCAAGTACCAGCTTGGGAGACTGGTTGGAAATCCCTGGTTCCGTTAACTTTTTACCAAGTTAAGGGTACAAATGATTTCCATCAAAAGAGGACAATGGCTTGCAGTAGACTCTGTCAACAGTTAGTCTAAGTTGATCATACCTGCACTTGTCAGATCGCAGAAGGTAAACAGCTTAAGGCTGGGCAAGTACCAGCTTGGGAGACTGGTTGGGAATCCCTGGTTCCGTTGACTTTATTTCCAAGTTAAGGGAACAAATGATTTCCATCAAAAGAGGACAATGGCTTGCAGCAGACTCTGTCAACGGTTATTCTAAGCTGATCATACCTGCACTCGTCAAATCGCAGAAGGTAAACAGCCTAAGGCTGGGCAAGTACCAGCTTGGGAGACTGGTTGGGAATCCCTGGTTCCGTTAACTTTTTCCCAAGTTAAGGGTACAAATAATTTCCATCAAAAAGAGGACAATGGCTTGCAGCAGACTCTGTCAACGGTTATTCTAAGCTGATCATACCTGCACTCGTCAGATCGCAGAAGGTAAACAGCTTAAGGCTCGGCAAGTACCAGCTTGGGAGACTGGTTGGGAATCCCTGGTTCCGTTAACTTTTTCCCAAGTTAAGGGTACAAATAATTTCCATCAAAAGAGGACAATGGCTTGCAGCAGACTCTGTCAACGGTTATTCTAAGCTGATCATACCTGCACTCGTCAGATCGCAGAAGGTAAACAGCTTAAGGCTTGGCAAGTACCAGCTTGGGAGACTGGTTGGGAATCCCTGGTTCCGTTGACTTTTTCCCAAGTTAAGGGTACAAATGATTTCCATCAAAAGAGGACAATGGCTTGCAGCAGACTATGTCAACGGTTATTCTAAGCTGATCATACCTGCACTCGTCAGATCGCAGAAGGTAAACAGCCTAAGGCTGGGCAAGTACCAGCTTGGGAGACTGGTTGGGAATCCCTGGTTCCGTTGACTTTTTCCCAAGTTAAGGGTACAAATGATTTCCATCAAAAAGAGGACAATGGCTTGCAGCAGACTATGTCAACGGTTATTCTAAGCTGATCATACCTGCACTCGTCAGATCGCAGAAGGTAAAAAGCCTAAGGCTGGGCAAGTACCAGCTTGGGAGATTTGTTGGGAATCCCTGGTTCCGTTGACTTTTTCCCAAGTTAAGGGTTCAAATGATTTCCATCAAAAAGAGGACAATGGCTTGCAGCAGACTCTGTCAACGGTTACTCTAAGCTGATCATACCTGCACTCGTCAGATCGCAGAAGGTAAACAGCTTAAGGCTGGGCAAGTACCAGCTAAGGAGACTGGTTGGGAATCGATGGTTCTGTTGACCTTTTTCAAAAGTTAAGTTAACTAATGATTTCCATCAAAAAGGACAATGGCTTGCTTAAGACTTTGTCAACGGTTATTCTAAGCTGATCATACCTGCACTCGTCAGATCGCAGAAGGTAAACAGCCTAATGCTGGGCAAGTACCAGCTTGGGAGCCTGGTTGGGAATCCCTGGTTCCGTTGACTTTTTCCCAAGTTAAGGGTACAAATGATTTCCATCAAAAGAGGACAATGGCTTGCAGCAGACTCTGTCAACAGTTATTCTAAGCTGATCATACCTGCGCTCATCAGATTGCAGAAGGTAAGCAGCTTAAGGCTGGGCAAGTACCAGCTTGGGAGACGAGTTAGGGAATCCCTAGTTTCGCTGACTTTTTCCCAAGTTAAGGGTACAAATGATTTCCATCAAAAGAGGACACTGGCTTGCAGCAGACTCTGTCAAGGGTTATTCTAAGCTGATCATACCTGCACTCGTAAGAGCGCAGAAGGTAAACAGCTTAAGGCTGGGCAAGTACAAGCTTTGGAGACTGGTTGGGAATCGATGGTTCTGTTGACTTTTTCAAAATTTATGTTAACTAATGATTTCCATCAAAAAAGGACAATGGCTTGCATCAGACTCCGTCAACAGTTATTCTAAGCTGATCATACCTGCACTCGTCAGATCGCAGAAGGTAAACAGCTTAAGGCTGGGCAACTGCCAGTTTTGGAAACTGGTTTGGAATCCCTGGTTTCGTTGACTTTTTCCCAAGTTAAGGGTACAAATGATTTTCATCAAAAGAGGACAATGGCTTGCAGCAGACTCTGTCAACGATTATTCTAAGCTGATCATACCTGCACTCATCAGATCGCAGAAGGTAAACAGCTTAAGGCTGGGCAAGTACCAGCTTGGAAGACTGGTTGGGAATTCCTGGTTCCGTTGGCTTTCTTCCCAAGTTAAGGGTACAAATGATTTCCATCAAAAGAGGACAATTGCTTGCAGAAAGCTCTGTCAACCGTTATACTAAGCTGATCATATCTGCACTCGTCAAATAGCAGAAGGTAAACAGCTTAAGGCTGGGCAAAGTACCAGTTTGGGAGACTGTTTGGGAATCCCTGGTTCCGTTAACTTTTTCCCCAAGTTAAGGGTACAAATTATTTCCATCAAAAGAGGACAATGGCTTGCAACAGACTCTGTCAACAGTTATTCTAAGCTGATCATACCTGCACTTGTCAGATCGCAGTAGGTAAACAGCTTAAGGCTGGGCAAGTACCAGCTTTGGAGACTGGTTGGGAATCCCTGGTTCCGTTGAATTTTTCCCAAGTTATGGGTACAAATGATTTCCATCAAAAGAGGACAATGGCTTGCAGCAGACTCTGTCAACGGTTATTCTAAGCTGATCATACCTGCACTCGTCAGATCGCAGAAGGTAAACAGCTTGGGTGACTGGTTGGGAATCCCTGGTTCCGTTGACTTTTTCCCAAGTTAAGGGTACAAATGATTTCCATCAAAAGAGGACAATGGCTTGCAGCAGACACTATCAATGGTTATTCTAAGCTGATCATACCTGCACTCGTCAGATCGCAGTAGGTAAACAGCTTAAGGCTGGAGCAAGTACCATCTTGGGAGACTGGTTGGGAATCCCTGGTTCCGTTGCCTTTTTCCCAAGTTAAGGGTACAAATGATTTCCATCAAAAGAGGACAATGGCTTGCAGCAGACTCTGTCAATGGTTATTCTAAGCTGATCATACCTGCACTCGTCAGATCGCAGAAGGTAAACAGCTTAAGGCTGGGCAAGTACCAGCTTGGGAGACTGGTTGGGAATCCCTGGTTCCATTGACTTTTTCCCAAGTTAAGGGTACAAATGATTTCCATCAAAAGAGGACAATGGCTTGCAGCAGACTCTGTCAACGGTTATTCTAAGCAGATCATACCTGCACTCATCAGATCGCAGAAGGTAAACAGCTTAAGGCTGGGCAAGTACCAGCTTGGGAGACTGGTTGGGAATCCCTGGTTCCGTTGACTTTTCCCCAAGTTAATGGTACAAATGATTTCCATCAAAAGAGGACAATGGCTTGCAGCAGACTCTGTCAACGGTTATTCTAAGCTGATCATAACTGCACTCGTCAGATCGCAGAAGGTAAACAGCTTAAGACTGGGCAAATACCAGCTTGGGAGACTGGTTGGGAATCCCTGGTTCCGTTAACTTTTTTCCCAAGTTAAGGGTAGAAATGATTTCCATCAAAAGAGGACAATGGCTTGGAGCAGACTCTGGCAACGGTTTTTCTAAGCTGATCATACCTGCACTCGTCAGATCGCAGAAGGTCAACAGCTTATGGCTGGGCAAGTACCAGCTTGGGAGACTGTTTGGGAATCCCTGGTTCCGTTGACTTTTTTCCCAAGTTAAGGGTACAAATGATTTCCATCAAAAGAGGACAATGGCATGCAGCATTCTCTGTCAACGGTTATTCTAAGCTGATCATACCTGCACTCGTCAGATCGCAGAAGGTAAACAGCTTAAGGCTGGGCAAGTACCAGCTTGGGAGACTGGTTGGGAATCCCTTGTTCCGTTGACTTTTTCCCAAGTTAAGGTACAAATGATTTCCATCAAAAGAGGACAATGGCATGCAGCATACTCTGTCAACGGTTATTCTAAGCTGATCATACCTGCACTTGTCAGATCGCAGAAGGTAAACAGCTTAAGGCTGGGCAAGTACCAGCTTGGGAGACTGGTTGGGAATCCCTGGTTCCGTTGACTTTTTCCCAAGTTAAGGGTACAAATGATTTCCATCAAAAGAGGACAATGGCTTGCGTCAGACTCTGTCAACGGTTATTCTAAGCTGATCACACCTGCACTCGTCAGATCGCAGAAGGTAAACAGCTTAAGGCTGGGCAAGTAACAGCTTTGGAGACTGGTTGGGAATCCATGGTTCTGTTGACTTTTTCAAAAGTTAAGTTAACTAATGATTTCCATCAAAAGAGGACAATGGCTTGCATCAGACTCTGTCAATGGTTATTCTAAGCTGATCATACCTGCACTCGTCAGATCGCAGAAGGTAAACAGCTTAAGGCTGGGCAAGTACCAGCTTGGGAGACTGGTTGGGAATCCCTGGTTCCATTGACTTTTTCCCAAGTTAAGGGTACAAATGATTTCCATCAAAAAGAGGACAATGGCTTGCAGCAGACTCTGTCAACGGTTATTCTAAGCAGATCATACCTGCACTCATCAGATCGCAGAAGGTAAACAGCTTAAGGCTGGGCAAGTACCAGCTTGGGAGACTGGTTGGGAATCCCTGGTTCCGTTGACTTTTCCCCAAGTTAATGGTACAAATGATTTCCATCAAAAGAGGACAATGGCTTGCAGCAGACTCTGTCAACGGTTATTCTAAGCTGATCATAACTGCACTCGTCAGATCGCAGAAGGTAAACAGCTTAAGACTGGGCAAAGTACCAGCTTGGGAGACTGGTTGGGAATCCCTGGTTCCGTTGACTTTTTCCCAAGTTAAAGGGTAGAAATGATTTCCATCAAAAGAGGACAATGGCTTGGAGCAGACTCTAGCAACGGTTATTCTAAGCTGATCATACCTGCACTCGTCAGATCGCAGAAGGTCAACAGCTTATAGCTGGGCAAGTACCAGCTTGGGAGACTGTTTGGGAATCCCTGGTTCCGTTGACTTTTCCCAAGTTAAGGGTACAAATGATTTCCATCAAAAAGAGGACAATGGCATGCAGCATTCTCTGTCAACGGTTATTCTAAGCTGATCATACCTGCACTCGTCAGATCGCAGAAGGTAAACAGCTTAAGGCTGGGCAAGTACCAGCTTGGGAGACTGGTTGGGAATCCCTTGTTCCGTTGACTTTTTCCCAAGTTAAGGTACAAATGATTTCCATCAAAAGAGGACAATGGCATGCAGCATTCTCTGTCAACGGTTATTCTAAGCTGATCATACCTGCACTCGTCAGATTGCAGAAGGTAAACAGCTTAAGGCTGGGCAAGTACAAGCTTGGGAGACTGGTTGGGAATCCCTGGTTCCGTTGACTTTTTCCCAAGTTAAGGGTACAAATGATTTCGATCAAAAAGAGGACAATGGCTTGCATCAGTCTCTGTCAACGGTTATTCTAAGCTGATCATACCTGCACTCGTCAGATCGCAGAAGGTAAACAGCTTAAGGCTGGGCAAGTACCAGCTTGGGAGACTGGTTGGGAATCCCTGGTTCCGTTGACTTTTTCCCAAGTTAAGAGTACAAATGATTTCCATCAAAAGAGGACAATGGCTTGCAACCGACTCTGTCAACGGTTATTCTAAGCTGATCATACCTGCACTCGTCAGATCGCAGAAGGTAAACAGCTTAAGGCTTGGCAAGTACCAGCTTGGGAGACTGGTTGGGAATCCCAAATTCCATTGACTTTTTCCCAAGTTAAGGGTACAAATGATTTCCATCAAAAGAGGACAATGGCTTGCAGCAGACTCTGTCAACGGTTATTCTAAGCTGATCATACGTGCACTCGTTAGATTGCAGAAGGTAAACAGCTTAAGGCTGGGCAAGTACCAGGTTGGGAATTCCTTGTTTCGTTGACTTTTTCCCAAGTTAAGGGTACAAATGATTTCCATCAAAAAGAGTACAATGGCTTGCTGCAGACTCTGTCAACGGTTATTCTAAGCTGATCATTCCTGCACTTGTCAGATCACAGAAGGTAAACAGCTTAAGGCTGGGCAAGTACCAGCTTGGGAGTCTGGTTGGGAATCCCTGGTTCCGTTGACTTTTTCCCAAGTTAAGGGTACAAATGATTTCCATCAAAAGAGGACAATGGCTTGCAGAAAGCTCTGTCAACGGTTATTCTAAGCTGATCATACCTGCACTCATCAGATCGCAGCAGGTAAACAGCTTAAGGCTGGGCAAGTACCAGCTTGGGAGACTATTTGGGAATCCCTTGTTCCGTTGACTTTTTTCCCAAGTTAAGGGTACAAAAGATTTACATCAAAAGAGGACAATTGCTTGCAGACAGCTCTGTCAACGGTTATTCTAAGCTGATCATACCTGCACTCGTCAGATCGCAGAAGGTAAACAGCTTAAGGCTGGGCAAGTACCAGCTTGGGAGACTGGTTGGGAATCCCTGGTTCCGTTGACTTTTTTCCCAAGTTAAGGGTACAAATGATTTCCATCAAAAGAGGACAATGGCTTGCAGAAAGCTCTGTCAACGGTTATTCTAAGCTGATCATACCTGCACTCATACAGATCGCAGAAGGTAAACAGCTTAAGGCTGGGCAAGTACCAGCTTGGGAGACTATTTGGGAATCCCTGGTTCCGTTGACTTTTTTCAAAAGTTAAGATAACTAATGATTTCCATCAAAAGAGAAAATTTCTTGCAGAATGCTCTGTCAACGGTTATTCTAAGCTGATCATACCTGCACTCGTCAGATCGCAGAAGGTGAACAGCTTAAGGCTGAGCAAGTACCAGCTTGGGAGACTGGTTGGGAATCCCTGGTTCCGTTGACTTTTTCCCAAGTTAAGGGTACAAATGATTTCCATCAAAAGAGGACAATGGCTTGCTGCAGACTCTGTCAACGGTTATTCTAAGCTGATCATACCTGCACTCGTCAGATCGCAGAAGGTAAACAGCTTAAGGCTGGGCAAGTACGAGCTTGGGAGACTGGTTGGGAATCCCTGGTTCCGTTGAATTTTTCCCAAGTTAAGGGTACAAATGATTTCCATCAAAAGAGGACAATGGCTTGCTGCAGACTCTGTCAACGGTTATTCTAAGCTGATCATTCCTGCACTTGTCAGATCGCAGAAGGTAAACAGCTTAAGGCTGGGCAAGTACCAGCTTGGGAGTCTGGTTGGGAATCCCTGGTTCCGTTGACTTTTTCCCAAGTTAAGGGTACAAATGATTTCCATCAAAAGAGGACAATGGCTTGCAGAAAGCTCTGTCAACGGTTATTCTAAGCTGATCATACCTGCACTCATCAGATCGCAGAAGGTAAACAGCTTAAGGCTGGGCAAGTACCAGCTTGGGAGACTATTTGGGAATCCCTTGTTCCGGTTGACTTTTTCCCAAGTTAAGGGTACAAAGATTTACATCAAAAGAGGACAATTGCTTGCAGAAAGCTCTGTCAACGGTTATTCTAAGCTGATCATACCTGCACTTGTCAGATCGCAGAAGGTAAACAGCTTAAGGCTGGGCAAGTACCAGCTTGGGAGACTGGTTGGGAATCCCTGGTTCCGTTGACTTTTTCCCAAGTTAAGGGTACAAATGATTTCCATCAAAAGAGGACAATGGCTTGCAGAAAGCTCTGTCAACGGTTATTCTAAGCTGATCATACCTGCACTCATCAGATAGCAGAAGGTAAACAGCTTAAGGCTGGGCAAGTAACGGGCTTGGGAGACTATTTGGGAATCCCTGGTTCCGTTGACTTTTTCAAAAGTTAAGTTAACTAATGATTTCCATCAAAAGAGGACAATGGCTTGCAGGAAGATCTGTCAACGGTTATTCTAAGCTGATCATACCTGCACTCATCAGATCGCAGAAGGTAAAAAGCTTAAGGCTGGCCAAGTACAAGCTTGGGAGACTAGTTGGGAATCCCTGGTTCCGTTGACTTTTTCAAAAGTTAAGTTGACTAATGATTTCCATCAAAAAGGACAATGGCTTGCGTAAGTCTCTGTCAACGATTATTCTAAGCTGATCAAACCTGCACTCGTCAGACCGCAGAAGGTAAACAGCTTAAGGCTGGGCAAGTACCAGCTTGGGAGACTGGTTGGGAATCCCTTGTTCCGTTGACTTTTCCTAAGTTAAGGGTACAAAAGATTTCCATCAAAGAGAGGAAAATTGCTTGCAGAAAGCTCTGTCAACGGTTATTCTAAGCTGATCATACCTGCACTCGTCAGATCGCAGAAGGTAAACAGCTTAAGGCTGGGCAAGTACCAGCTTGGGAGACTGGTTGGAAATCCCTGGTTCCGTTAACTTTTTACCAAGTTAAGGGTACAAATGATTTCCATCAAAAAGAGGACAATGGCTTGCAGTAGACTCTGTCAACAGTTAGTCTAAGTTGATCATACCTGCACTCGTCAGATCGCAGAAGGTAAACAGCTTAAGGCTGGGCAAGTACCAGCTTGGGAGACTGGTTGGAATCCCTGGTTCCGTTGATCTTTTTCCCAAGTTAAGGGAACAAATGATTTCCATCAAAAGAGGACAATGGCTTGCAGCAGACTCTGTCAACGGTTATTCTAAGCTGATCATACCTGCACTCGTCAGATCGCAGAAGGTAAACAGCTTAAGGCTGGGCAAGTACCAGCTTGGGAGACTGGTTGGGAATCCCTGGTTCCGTTGACTTTATTCCCAAGTTAAGGGTACAAATGATTTCCATCAAAAAGAGGACAATGGCTTGCAGCAGACTCTGTCAACGGTTATTCTAAGCTGATCATACCTGCACTCGTCAGATCGCAGAAGGTAAACAGCTTAAGGCTGGGCAAGTACCAGCTTGGGAGACTGGTTGGGAATCCCTGGTTCCGTTGACTTTTTCCCAAGTTAAGGGTACAAATGATTTCCATCAAAAAGAGGACAATGGCTTGCATCAGACTCTGTCAACGGTTATTCTAAGCTGATCATACCTGCACTCGTCAGATCGCAGAAGGTAAACAGCTTAAGGCTGGGCAAGTACCAGCTTGGGAGACTGGTTGGGAATCCCTGGTTCCGTTGACTTTTTCCCAAGTTAAGGGTACAAATGATTTCCATCAAAAGAGGACAATGGCTTGCAGCAGACTCTGTCAACGGTTATTCTAAGCTGATCATACCTGCACTCGTCAGATCGCAGAAGGTAAACAGCTTAAGGCTGGGCAAGTACCAGCTTGGGAGACTGGTTGGGAATCCCTGGTTCCGTTGACTTTTTCAAAAGTTAAGTTAACTAATGATTTCCATCAAAAGAGGACAATGGCTTGCATCAGACTCTGTCAACGGTTATTCTAAGCTGATCATACCTGCACTCGTCAGATCGCAGAAGGTAAACAGCTTAAGGCTGGGCAAGTACCAGCTTGGGAGACTGGTTGGGAATCCCTGGTTCCGTTGACTTTTTTCAAAAGTTAAGGTTAACAAATGATTTCCATCAAAAGAGGACAATGGCTTGCAGCAGACTCTGTCAACGGTTATTCTAAGCTGATCATACCTGCACTCGTCAGATCGCAGAAGGTAAACAGCTTAAGGCTGGGCAAGTACCAGCTTGGGAGACTGGTTGGGAATCCCTGGTTCCGTTGACTTTTTCAAAAGTTAGGTTAACTAATGATTTCCATCAAAAGAGGACAATGGCTTGCATCAGACTCTGTCAACGGTTATTCTAAGCTGATCATACCTGCACTCGCCAGATCGCAGAAGGTAAACAGCTTAAGGCTGGGCAAGTACCAGCTTGGGAGACTGGTTGGGAATCCCTGGTTCCGTTGACTTTTTTCCAAAGTTAAGTTACAAATGATTTCCATCAAAAGAGGACAATGGCTTGCATCAGACTCTGTCAACGGTTATTCTAAGCTGATCATACCTGCACTCGCCAGATCGCAGAAGGTAAACAGCTTAAGGCTGGGCAAGTACCAGCTTGGGAGACTGGTTGGGAATCCCTGGTTCCGTTGACTTTTTTCAAAAGTTAAGTTAACTAATGATTTCCATCAAAAAGGACAATGGCTTGCATCAGACTCTGTCAACGGTTATTCTAAGCTGATCATACCTGCACTCGTCAGATCGCAGAAGGTAAACAGCTTAAGGCTGGGCAAGTACCAGCTTGGGAGACTGGTTGGGAATCCCTGGTTCTGTTGACTTTTTTCAAAAGTTAAGTTAACTAATGATTTCCATCAAAAGAGGACAATGGCTTGCATCAGACTCTGTCAACGGTTATTCTAAGCTGATCATACCTGCACTCGTCAGATCGCAGAAGGTAAACAGCTTAAGGCTGGGCAAGTACCAGCTTGGGAGACTGGTTGGGAATCCCTGGTTCCGCTGACTTTTTCCAAAGTTAAGTTAACTAATGATTTCCATCAAAAGAGGACAATGGCTTGCAGTCAGACTCTGTCAACGGTTATTCTAAGCTGATCATACCTGCACTCGTCAGATCGCAGAAGGTAAACAGCTTAAGGCTGGGCAAGTACCAGCTTGGGAGACTGGTTGGGAATCCCTGGTTCCGCTTGACTTTTTTCCAAAGTTAAGGGTAACAAATGATTTCCATCAAAAGAGGACAATGGCTTGCAGCAGACTCTGTCAACGGTTATTCTAAGCTGATCATACCTGCACTCGTCAGATCGCAGAAGGTAAACAGCTTAAGGCTGGGCAAGTACCAGCTTGGGAGACTGGTTGGGAATCCCTGGTTCCGTTGACTTTTTCAAAAGTTAAGGTTAACTAATGATTTCCATCAAAAGAGGACAATGGCTTGCATCAGACTCTGTCAACGGTTATTCTAAGCTGATCATACCTGCACTCGTCAGATCGCAGAAGGTAAACAGCTTAAGGCTGGGCAAGTACCAGCTTGGGAGACTGGTTGGGAATCCCTGGTTCCGCTTGACTTTTTTCAAAAGTTAAGTTAACTAATGATTTCCATCAAAAAAGGACAATGGCTTGCATCAGACTCTGTCAACGGTTATTCTAAGCTGATCATACCTGCACTCGTCAGATCGCAGAAGGTAAACAGCTTAAGGCTGGGCAAGTACCAGCTTGGGCGACTGGTTGGGAATCCCTGGTTCCGCTTGACTTTTCCCAAGTTAAGGGTACAAATGATTTCCATCAAAAGAGGACAATGGCTTGCAGCAGACTCTGTCAACGGTTATTCTAAGTTGATCATACCTGCACTCGTCAGATCGCAGGAGTAAACAGCTAAGGCTGGGCAAGTACCAGCTTGGGAGACTGGTTGGGGAATCCCTGGTTCCGTGCTGCCTTTTTCAAAGTTATGTTAACTAATGATTTCCATCAAAAAGGACAATGGCTTGCAGCAGACTCTGTCAACGGTTATTCTAAGCTGATCATACCTG
The DNA here is from genome assembly GCA_033119425.1 of Bufotes viridis. Taxonomy (NCBI): domain Eukaryota; kingdom Metazoa; phylum Chordata; class Amphibia; order Anura; family Bufonidae; genus Bufotes; species Bufotes viridis. Next base: position 4,354 of record JAKVIS010002539.1, on the reverse strand, counting down.
CACTCAGTCAGATCGCAGAAGGTAAACAGCTTAAGGCTGGGCAAGTACCAGCTTGGGAGACTGGTTGGGAATCCCTGGTTCCGTTGACTTTTTTCCAAAGTTAAGGGTACAAATGATTTCCATCAAAAGAGGACAATGGCTTGCATCAGACTCTGTCAACGGTTATTCTAAGCTGATCATACCTGCACTCACAGATCGCAGAAGGTAAACAGCTTAAGGCTGGGCAAGTACCAGCTTGGGAGACTGGTTGGGAATCCCTGGTCTCCGTTGACTTTTCCCAAGTTATGCTAACAAATGATTTCCATCAAAAGAGGACAATGGCTTGCATCAGACTCTGTCAACGGTTATTCTAAGCTGATCATACCTGCACTCGCCAGATCGCAGAAGGTAAACAGCTTAAGGCTGGGCAAGTACCAGCTTGGGGAGACTGGTTGGGAATCCCTGGTCTGCTGACTTTTTCCAAGTTAAGTTAACTAATGATTTCCATCAAAAGGACAATGGCTTGCATCAGACTCTGTCAACGGTTATTCTAAGCTGATCATACCTGCACTCGTCAGATCGCAGAAGGTAAACAGCTTAAGGCTGGGCAAGTACCAGCTTGGGAGACTGGTTGGGAATCCCTGGTTCCGCTGACTTTTTTCAAAAGTTAAGTTAACTAATGATTTCCATCAAAAGAGGACAATGGCTTGCATCAGACTCTGTCAACGGTTATTCTAAGCTGATCATACCTGCACTCGTCAGATCGCAGAAGGTAAACAGCTTAAGGCTGGGCAAGTACCAGCTTGGGAGACTGGTTGGGAATCCCTGGTTCCGTTGACTTTTTTCAAAAGTTAAGTTAACTAATGATTTCCATCAAAAGAGGACAATGGCTTGCATCAGACTCTGTCAACGGTTATTCTAAGTTGATCATACCTGCACTCGTCAGATCGCAGAAGGTAAACAGCTTAAGGCTGGGCAAGTACCAGCTTGGGAGACTGGTTGGGAATCCCTGGTTCCGTTGACTTTTTCAAAAGTTAAGTTAACAATGATTTCCATCAAAAGAGGACAATGGCTTTGCATCAGACTCTGTCAACGGTTATTCTAAGCTGATCATACCTGCACTCGTCAGATCGCAGAAGGTAAACAGCTTAAGGCTGGGCAAGTACCAGCTTGGGAGACTGGTTGGGAATCCCTGGTTCCGTTGACTTTTTTCAAAAGTTAAGTTAACTAATGATTTCCATCAAAAGAGGACAATGGCTTGCATCAGACTCTGTCAACGGTTATTCTAAGCTGATCATACCTGCACTCGCCAGATCGCAGAAGGTAAACAGCTTAAGGCTGGGCAAGTACCAGCTTGGGAGACTGGTTGGGAATCCCTGGTTCCGTTGACTTTTTTCAAAAGTTAAGTTAACTAATGATTTCCATCAAAAAGGACAATGGCTTGCATCAGACTCTGTCAACGGTTATTCTAAGCTGATCATACCTGCACTCGTCAGATCGCAGAAGGTAAACAGCTTAAGGCTGGGCAAGTACCAGCTTGGGAGACTGGCTGGGAATCCCTGGTTCCGTTGACTTTTTCAAAAGTTAAGTTAACTAATGATTTCCATCAAAAGAGGACAATGGCTTGCATCAGACTCTGTCAACGGTTATTCTAAGCTGATCATACCTGCACTCGTCAGATCGCAGAAGGTAAACAGCTTAAGGCTGGGCAAGTACCAGCTTGGGAGACTGGTTGGGAATCCCTGGTTCCGTTGACTTTTTCCAAAGTTAAGTTAACTAATGATTTCCATCAAAAGAGGACAATGGCTTGCAGCAGACTCTGTCAACGGTTATTCTAAGCTGATCATACCTGCACTCGTCAGATCGCAGAAGGTAAACAGCTTAAGGCTGGGCAAGTACCAGCTTGGGAGACTGGTTGGGAATCCCTGGTTCCGTTGACTTTTTTCAAAAGTTAAGTTAACTAATGATTTCCATCAAAAAGGACAATGGCTTGCATCAGACTCTGTCAACGGTTATTCTAAGCTGATCATACCTGCACCTCGTCAGATCGCAGAAGGTAAACAGCTTAAGGCTGGGCAAGTACCAGCTTGGGAGACTGGTTGGGAATCCCTGGTTCCGTTGACTTTTTTCAAAAGTTAAGGTTAACAAATGATTTCCATCAAAGAGGACAATGGCTTGCAGCAGACTCTGTCAACGGTTATTCTAAGCTGATCATACCTGCACTCGTCAGATCGCAGAAGGTAAACAGCTTAAGGCTGGGCAAGTACCAGCTTGGGAGACTGGTTGGGAATCCCTGGTTCCGTTGACTTTTTCAAAAGTTAAGTTAACTAATGATTTCCATCAAAAGAGGACAATGGCTTGCATCAGACTCTGTCAACGGTTATTCTAAGCTGATCATACCTGCACTCGTCAGATCGCAGAAGGTAAACAGCTTAAGGCTGGGCAAGTACCAGCTTGGGAGACTGGTTGGGAATCCCTGGTTCTCGTTGACTTTTTCCCAAGTTAAGGGTACAAATGATTTCCATCAAAAAGAGGACAATGGCTTGCAGCAGACTCTGTCAACGGTTATTCTAAGCTGATCATACCTGCACTCGTCAGATCGCAGAAGGTAAACAGCTTAAGGCTGGGCAAGTACCAGCTTGGGAGACTGGTTGGGAATCCCTGGTTCCGTTGACTTTTTCCAAAGTTAAGTTAACTAATGATTTCCATCAAAAGAGGACAATGGCTTGCAGAAAGACTCTGTCAACGGTTATTCTAAGCTGATCATACCTGCACTCGTCAGATCGCATGAAGGTAAACAGCTTAAGGCTGGGCAAGTACCAGCTTGGGAGACTGGTTGGGAATCCCTGGTTCCGTTGACTTTTTCCCAAGTTAAGGGTACAAATGATTTACATCAAAAGAGGACAATTGCTTGCAGAAGCTCTGTCAATGGTTATTCTAAGCTGATCATACCTGCACTCGTCAGATCGCAGAAGGTAAACAGCTTAAGGCTGGGCAAGTACCAGCTTGGGAGACTGGTTGGGAATCCCTGGTTCCGTTGACTTTTTCCCAAGTTAAGGGTACAAATGATTTCCATCAAAGAGGACAATGGCTTGCAGCAGACTCTGTCAACGGTTATTCTAAGCTGATCATACCTGCACTCGTCAGATCGCAGAAGGTAAACAGCTTAAGGCTGGGCAAGTACCAGCTTGGGAGACTGGTTGGGAATCCCTGGTTCCGTTGACTTTTTCCCAAGTTAAGGGTAACAAATGATTTCCATCAAAAAGAGGACAATGGCTTGCAACAGACTCTGTCAACGGTTATTCTAAGCTGATCATACCTGCACTCATCAGATCGCAGAAGGTAAACAGCTTAAGGCTGGGCAAGTACCAGCTTGGGAGACTGGTTGGGAATCCCTGGTTCCGTTGACTTTTTCCCAAGTTAAGGGTACAAATGATTTCCATCAAAAGAGGACAATGGCTTGCAGCAGAGCTCTGTCAACGGTTATTCTAAGCTGATCATACCTGCACTCGTCAGATCGCAGAAGGTAAACAGCTTAAGGCTGGGCAAGTACCAGCTTGGGAGACTGGTTGGGAATCCCTGGTTCCGTTGACTTTTTTCCCAAGTTAAGGGTACAAATGATTTCCATCAAAAGAGGACAATGGCTTGCAGCAGACTCTGTCAACGGTTATTCTAAGCTGATCATACCTGCACTCGTCAGATCGCAGAAGGTAAACAGCTTAAGGCTGGGCAAGTACCAGCTTGGGAGACTGGTTGGGAATCCCTGGTTCCGTTAACTTTTTCCCAAGTTAAGGGTACAAATGATTTCCATCAAAAGAGGACAATGGCTTGCAGCAGACTCTGTCAACGGTTATTCTAAGCTGATCACTAGAGATGGCCCGAACTATCCGCCGAACAGTTCCCGCGAACATAGCTTGTCTGCGTTCGCCTCTGCCGGGCGAACATATGCGATGTTCGGTCCGCCCCTATACATCATCATTGAGCAAACTTTGACCTGTACCTCACAGTCAGCAGACACATTCCAGCCAATCAGCAGCATACCCTCCCTCCCAGACCCTCCCACCTCCTGCACAGCATCCATTTTAGATTCATTCTGGAAGCTGCAGTCTTAGTGAGAGGAGGGAGAGTGTAATTGCTGCTGATTTAATTGGGAAATCGATAGCTAGGCTAGTGAATTCAGTGTCCACTCCAGTCCTGAAAGACTCATCTGATCTCTGCTGTAAGGACAGCGTCCTGACAGCACCCCAAAAGCCCTTTTTAGGGCTGCAACATTAGTCTGCTTTTTTTTCCTTTATATACATATTGCAGTTGCCTGGCCTGCCTGTGTGTGAGGAGCTGCAGGCCCACAGACTGTAGTGTGCCCACTGCCAGTGCC
>JAKVIS010002538.1:0-22243 GCA_033119425.1 Bufotes viridis | reverse complement strand
GGCCCATTGTGACATGCACAATGTTCTCTCCATTATCCCTGGATGTTGATTGCCCATTCTATCCATTATCCCTGGATGATGATGGCCCATTGTGACATGTGCAGTGTTCTATACATTATCCCTGGATGATGATGGCTCATTGTGACATGTGCAGTGTTCTATTCATTATCCATGGATGATGATGGTCCATTGTGACATGCACCATGCTCTATCCCTTATCCCTGGATGATGATGGCCCATTGTGACATGCGCAGTGTTCTATCCATTATCCTTGGATGATGATGGCCTATTTTGACATGTGCAGTGTTCTATTCATTATCCATGGATGATGATGGCCCATTGTGACATGCACCATGCTTTATCCATTATCCCTGGATGATGATGGCCCATTGTAACAAGTACAGTGTTCTGTCCATTATCCATGGATGATGATGGCCCATTGTGACACGCACAGTGTTCTATCCCTTATCCCTGGATGATGATGGCCCATTGTGACATGCGCAGTGTTCTATCCATTATCCTTGGATGATGAAGGCCCATTGTGACACGCACAATGTTCTATTCATTATCCCTGGATGATGATGGCCCATTGTGACATGTGCAGTGTTCTATCCATTATCCATGGATGATGATGGCCCATTGTGACAGGCACAGTGTTCTATCCATTTTCCATGGATGATGATGGCCCATTGTTACACGCACAGTGTTCTATCCCTTATCCCTGGATTATGATCGCTTATTGTGACATGTGCAGTGTTCTATCCATTATCCATGGATGATGATGGCCCATTGTGACATGTGCAGTGTTCTATCCATTATCCCTGGATGATGATGGCCCATTGTGACATGCGCAGTGTTCTATCCCTTATCCCTAGATGATAATGGCCCATTGTGACATGCGCAGTGTTCTATCCATTATCCTTGGATGATGATGGCCCATTGTGACATGTGCAGTGTTCTATTCATTATCCATGGATGATGATGGCCCATTGTGACACGCACAGTGTTCTATCCCTTATCCCTGGATGATGATGGCCAATTGTGACATGCACCATGTTGTATCCATTATCTCTGGATGATGATGGCCCATTGTGACATGCACAATGTTCTCTCCATTATCCCTGGATGTTGATTGCCCATTCTATCCATTATCCCTGGATGATGATGGCCCATTGTGACATGTGCAGTGTTCTATACATTATCCCTGGATGATGATGGCCCATTGTGACATGTGCAGTGTTCTATTCATCATCCATGGATGATGATGTCCATTGTGACACGCACAGTGTTATATCCATTATCCCTGGATAATGATGGCCCATTGTGACATGCGCAGTGTTCTATCCATTATCCTTGGATGATGATGGCCCATTGTGACATGTGCAGTGTTCTATCCATTATCCATGGATGATGATGGCCCATTGTGACACGCACAGTGTTCTATCCCTTATCCCTGGATGATGATGGCCCATTGTGACATGCGCAGTGTTCTATCCATTATCCTTGGATGATGAAGGCCCATTGTGACACGCACAGTGTTCTATCCATTATCCCTGGATGATGATGGCCCATTGTGACATGTGCAGTGTTCTATCCATTATCCATGGATGATGATGGCCCATTGTGACACGCACAGTGTTCTATCCATTATCCATGGATGATGATGGCCCATTGTGACATGCCCAGTGTTCTATCCATTATCCTTGGATGATGATGGCCCATTGTGACATGTGCAGTGTTCTATCCATTATCCATGGATGATGATGGCCCATTGTGACATGCACAGTGTTCTATCCATTATCCCTGGATGATGATGGCCCATTGTGACATGTGCAGTGTTCTATCCATTATCCATGGATGATGATGGCCCATTGTGACACGCACAGTGTTCTATCCATTATCCATGGATGATGATGGCCCATTGTGACATGCCCAGTGTTCTATCCATTATCCTTGGATGATGATGGCCCATTGTGACATGTGCAGTGTTCTATCCATTATTCATGGATGATGATGGCCCATTGTGACACGCACAGTGTTCTATCCATTATCCATGGATGATGATGGCCCATTGTGACATGCGCAGTGTTCTATCCATTATCCTTGGATGATGATGGCCCATTGTGACACGCACAGTGTTCTATCCATTATCCCTGGATGATGATGACCCAGTATGACATGCACCATGTTCTATCCCTTATCCTCCGATGATGATGGCCCATTGTGACATGTGCAGTGTTCTATCCATTATCCATGGATGATGATGGCCCATTGTGACACGCACAGTGTTCTATCCCTTATCCCTGGATGATGATGGCCCATTGTGACATGTGCAGTGTTCTATCCATTATCCCTGGATGATGATGGCCCATTGTGACATGTGCAGTGTTCTATCCATTATCCATGGATGATGATGGCCCATTGTGACATGCACCATGTTCAATCTATTATCCCTGGATGATGATGGCCCATTGTGACATGTGCAGTGTTCTATCCATTATCCATGGATGATGATGGCCCATTGTGACACGCACAGTGTTCTATCCATTATCCATGGATGATGATGGCCCATTGTGACATGCACCATGTTCTATCCATTATCCATGGATGATGATGGCCCATTGTGACATGCACCATGTTCTATCCATTATCCCTGGATGATGATGGCCCATTGTGACACGCACAGTGTTCTATCCACTTATCCCTGGATGATGATGGCCCATTGTGACATGCGCAGTGTTCTATCCATTATCCTTGGATGATGAAGGCCCATTGTGACACGCGCAGTGTTCTATCCATTATCCCTGGATGATGATGGCCCATTGTGACATGCGCAGTGTTCTATCCATTATCCTTGGATGATGAAGGCCCATTGTGACACGCACAGTGTTCTATCCATTATCCCTGGATGATGATGGCCCATTGTGACATGTGCAGTGTTCTATCCATTATCCCTGGATGATGATGGCCCATTGTGACACGCACAGTGTTCTATCCCTTATCCCTGGATGATGATCGCCCATTGTGACATGCACCATGTTCTATCCCTTATCCTTGGATGATGATGGCCCATTGTGACATGTGCAGTGTTCTATCCATTATCCATGGATGATGATGGCCCATTGTGACACGCACAGTGTTCTATCCCTTATCCCTGGATGATGATGGCCCATTGTGACATGCACAATGTTCTCTCCATTATCCCTGGATGTTGATTGCCCATTCTATCCATTATCCCTGGATGATGATGGCCCATTGTGACATGTGCAGTGTTCTATACATTATCCCTGGATGATGATGGCCCATTGTGACATGTGCAGTGTTCTATTCATTATCCATGGATGATGATGGTCCATTGTGACATGCACCATGCTCTATCCCTTATCCCTGGATGATGATGGCCCATTGTGACATGCGCAGTGTTCTATCCATTATCCTTGGATGATGATGGCCTATTGTGACATGTGCAGTGTTCTATTCATTATCCATGGATGATGATGGCCCATTGTGACATGCACCATGCTTTATCCATTATCCCTGGATGATGATGGCCCATTGTAACAAGTACAGTGTTCTATCCATTATCCATGGATGATGATGGCCCATTGTGACACGCACAGTGTTCTATCCATTATCCCTGGATGATGATGGCCCATTGTGACATGCGCAGTGTTCTATCCATTATCCTTGGATGATGAAGGCCCATTGTGACACGCACAGTGTTCTATCCATTATCCCTGGATGATGATGGCCCATTGTGACATGTGCAGTGTTCTATCCATTATCCATGGATGATGATGGCCCATTGTGACACGCACAGTGTTCTATCCATTATCCATGGATGATGATGGCCCATTGTGACACGCACAGTGTTCTATCCCTTATCCCTGGATGATGATCGCCCATTGTGACATGTGCAGTGTTCTATCCATTATCCATGGATGATGATGGCCCATTGTGACATGTGCAGTGTTCTATCCATTATCCCTGGATGATGATGGCCCATTGTGACATGCGCAGTGTTCTATCCCTTATCCCTAGATGATAATGGCCCATTGTGACATGCGCAGTGTTCTATCCATTATCCTTGGATGATGATGGCCCATTGTGACATGTGCAGTGTTCTATTCATTATCCATGGATGATGATGGCCCATTGTGACACGCACAGTGTTCTATCCCTTATCCCTGGATGATGATGGCCAATTGTGACATGCACCATGTTGTATCCATTATCTCTGGATGATGATGGCCCATTGTGACATGCACAATGTTCTCTCCATTATCCCTGGATGTTGATTGCCCATTCTATCCATTATCCCTGGATGATGATGGCCCATTGTGACATGTGCAGTGTTCTATACATTATCCCTGGACGATGATGGCCCATTGTGACATGTGCAGTGTTCTATTCATCATCCATGGATGATGACTGTCCATTGTGACACGCACAGTGTTATATCCATTATCCCTGGATAATGATGGCCCATTGTGACATGCGCAGTGTTCTATCCATTATCCTTGGATGATGATGGCCCATTGTGACATGTGCAGTGTTCTATCCATTATCCATGGATGATGATGGCCCATTGTGACATGCGCAGTGTTCTATCCATTATCCTTGGATGATGATGGCCCATTGTGACACGCACAGTGTTCTATCCATTATCCCTGGATGATGATGGCCCATTGTGACATGTGCAGTGTTCTATCCATTATCCATGGATGATGATGGCCCATTGTGACACGCACAGTGTTCTATCCATTATCCATGGATGATGATGGCCCATTGTGACATGCACAGTGTTCTATCCATTATCCTTGGATGATGATGGCCCATTGTGACATGTGCAGTGTTCTATCCATTATCCATGGATGATGATGGCCCATTGTGACACGCACAGTGTTCTATCCCTTATCCCTGGATGATGATGGCCCATTGTGACATGTGCAGTGTTCTATCCATTATCCATGGATGATGATGGCCCATTGTGACACGCACAGTGTTCTATCCATTATCCATGGATGATGATGGCCCATTGTGACATGCCCAGTGTTCTATCCATTATCCTGGATGATGATGGCCCATTGTGACATGTGCAGTGTTCTATCCATTATCCATGGATGATGATGGCCCATTGTGACACGCACAGTGTTCTATCCATTATCCCTGGATGATGATGGCCCATTGTGACATGCACAGTGTTCTATCCATTATCCTTGGATGATGATGGCCCATTGTGACATGTGCAGTGTTCTATCCATTATCCATGGATGATGATGGCCCATTGTGACATGCACCATGCTCTATCCCTTATCCCTGGATGATGATGGCCCATTGTGACATGCGCAGTGTTCTATCCATTATCCTTGGATGATGATGGCCCATTGTGACACGCACAGTGTTCTATCCATTATCCATGGATGATGATGGCCCATTGTGACATGCACAATGTTCTATCCATTATCCTGGATGATGATGGCCCATTGTGACATGCACAGTGTTCTATCCATTATCCCTGGATGATGATGGCCCATTGTGACATGCACCATGTTCTATCCATTATCCCTGGATGATGATGGCCCATTGTGACACGCACAGTGTTCTATCCATTATCCCTGGATGATTATGGCCCATTGTGACATGCGCAGTGTTCTATCCATTATCCTTGGATGATGATGGCCCATTGTGACACGCACAGTGTTCTATCCATTATCCCTGGATGATGATGACCCAGTATGACATGCACCATGTTCTATCCCTTATCCTTAGATGATGATGGCCCATTGTGACATGTGCAGTGTTCTATCCATTATCCATGGATGATGATGGCCCATTGTGACACGCACAGTGTTCTATCCCTTATCCCTGGATGATGATGGCCCATTGTGACATGTGCAGTGTTCTATCCATTATCCCTGGATGATGATGGCCCATTGTGACATGTGCAGTGTTCTATCCATTATCCATGGATGATGATGGCCCATTGTGACATGCATCATGTTCAATCTATTATCCCTGGATGATGATGGCCCATTGTGACATGTGCAGTGTTCTATCCATTATCCATGGATGATGATGGCCCATTGTGACACGCACAGTGTTCTATCCATTATCCATGGATGATGATGGCCCATTGTGACATGCACCATGTTCTATCCATTATCCCTGGATGATGATGGCCCATTGTGACATGCGCAGTGTTCTATCCATTATCCTTGGATGATGAAGGCCCATTGTGACACGCACAGTGTTCTATCCCTTATCCCTGGATGATGATGGCCCATTGTGACATGTGCAGTGTTCTATCCATTATCCATGGATGATGATGGCCCATTGTGACATGCACAGTGTTCTATCCCTTATCCCTGGATGATGATGGCCCATTGTGTCATGTGCAGTGTTCTATCCATTATCCATAGATGATGATGGCCCATTGTGACACGCACAGTGTTCTATCCCTTATCCCTGGATGATGATGGCCCATTGTGACATGCACCATGTTCTATCCCTTATCCTTGGATGATGATGGCCCATTGTGACATGTGCAGTGTTCTATCCATTATCCATGGATGATGATGGCCCATTGTGACACGCACAGTGTTCTATCCCTTATCCGTGGATAATGATGGCCCATTGTGACATGCGCAGTGTTCTATCCATTATCCTTGGATGATGATGTTCCATTGTGACATGTGCAGTGTTCTATTCATTATCCATGGATGATGATGGCCCATTGTGACACACACAGTGTTCTATCCCTTATCCCTGGATGATGATGGCCAATTGTGACATGCACCATGTTGTATCCATTATCTCTGGATGATGATGGCCCATTGTGACATGCACCATGTTCTCTCCATTATCCCTGGATGTTGATGGCCCATTCTATCCATTATCCCTGGATGATGATGGCCCATTGTGACATGTGCAGTGTTCTATCCATTATCCTTAGATGATGATGGCCCATTTTTACATGTGCAGTGTTCTATCCATTATCCATGGATGATGATGGCCCATTGTGACATGCACCATGTTCTATCCATTATCCCTGGATGATGATGGCCCATTGTGACATGTGCAGTGTTCTATCCATTATCCATGGATGATGATGGCCCATTGTGACACGCACAGTGTTCTATCCATTATCCCTGGATGATGATGGCCCATTGTGACATGTGCAGTGTTCTATACATTATCCATGGATGATGATGGCCCATTGTGACATGCACCATGCTCTATCCATTATCCCTGGATGATGATGGCCCATTGTAACATGTGCAGTGTTCTATCCATTATCCATGGATGATGATGGCCCATTGTGACACGCACAGTGTTCTATCCCTTATCCCTGGGTGATGATGGCCCATTGTGACATGCACCATGTTCTCTCCATTATCCCTGGATGATGATGGCCCATTGTGACATGTGCAGTGTTCTATCCATTATTCAGGGATGATGATGGCCCATTGTGACATGCACCATGCTCTATCCCTTATCCCTGGATGATGATGGCCCATTGTGACACGCACAGTGTTCTATCCCTTATTCCTGGGTGATGATGGCCCATTGTGACATGCAACATGCTCTATCCCTTATCCCTGGATGATGATGGCCCATTGTGACATGTGCAGTGTTCTATCCATTATTCATGGATGATGATGGCCCATTGTGACACGCACAGTGTTCTATCCCTTATCCCTGGATGATGATGGCCCATTGTGACATGTGCAGTGTTCTATCCATTATCCATGGATGATGATGGCCCATTGTGACACGCACAGTGTTCTATCCATTATCCATGGATGATGATGGCCCATTGTGACATGCACAGTGTTCTATCCATTATCCTTGGATGATGATGGCCCATTGTGACATGTGCAGTGTTCTATCCATTATCCATGGATGATGATGGCCCATTGTGACACGCACAGTGTTCTATCCATTATCCCTGGATGATGATGGCCCATTGTGACATGCACAGTGTTCTATCCATTATCCTTGGATGATGATGGCCCATTGTGACATGTGCAGTGTTCTATCCATTATTCATGGATGATGATGGCCCATTGTGACATGCACCATGCTCTATCCCTTATCCCTGGATGATGATGGCCCATTGTGACATGCGCAGTGTTCTATCCATTATCCCTGGATGATGATGGCCCATTGTGACATGCACCATGCTCTATCCATTATCCCTGGATGATGATGGCCCATTGTGACATGCGCAGTGTTCTATCCATTATCCCTGGATGATGATGGCCCATTGTGACACGCACAGTGTTCTATCCCTTATCCCTGGATGATGATGGCCCATTGTGACATGCACCATGTTCTATCCAATATCCCTGGATGATGATGGCCCATTGTGACACGCACAGTGTTCTATTCCTTATCCCTGGATGATTATGGCCCATTGTGACATGTGCAGTGTTCTATCCATTATCCATGGATGATGATGGCCCATTGTGACACGCACAGTGTTCTATCCATTATCCCTGGATGATGATGACCCAGTATGACATGCACCATTTTCTATACCTTATCCTTAGATGATGATGGCCCATTTTTACATGTGCAGTGTTCTATCCATTATCCATGGATGATGATGGCCCATTGTGACACGCACAGTGTTCTATCCCTTATCCCTGGATGATGATGGCCCATTGTGACATGTGCAGTGTTCTATCCATTATCCCTGGATGATGATGGCCCATTGTGACATGTGCAGTGTTCTATCCATTATCCATGGATGATGATGGCCCATTGTGACATGTGCAGTGTTCTATCCATTATCCATGGATGATGATGGCCCATTGTGACACGCACAGTGTTCTATCCATTATCCATGGATGATGATGGCCCATTGTGACATGCACCATGTTCTATCCATTATCCCTGGATGATGATGGCCCATTGTGACATGCGCAGTGTTCTATCCATTATCCTTGGATGATGATGGCCCATTGTGACATGCACAGTGTTCTATCCATTATCCCTGGATGATGATGGCCCATTGTGACATGTGCAGTGTTCTATCCATTATCCATGGATGATGATGGCCCATTGTGACATGCACAGTGTTCTATCCCTTATCCCTGGATGATGATGGCCCATTGTGACATGCGCAGTGTTCTATCCATTATCCTTGGATGATGAAGGCCCATTGTGACACGCACAGTGTTCTATCCCTTATCCCTGGATGATGATGGCCCATTGTGACATGTGCAGTGTTCTATCCATTATCCATGGATGATGATGGCCCATTGTGACATGCACAGTGTTCTATCCATTATCCCTGGATGATGATGGCCCATTGTGACATGCACCATGTTCTATCCATTATCCCTGGATGATGATGGCCCATTGTAACATGTGCAGTGTTCTATCCATTATCCATGGATGATGATGGCCCATTGTGACACGCACAGTGTTCTATCCCTTATCCCTGGATGATGATGGCCCATTGTGACATGCGCAGTGTTCTATCCATTATCCTTGGATGATGATGGCCCATTGTGACATGCGCAGTGTTCTATCCATTATCCATGGATGATGATGGCCCATTGTGACATGCACCATGTTCTATCCATTATCCCTGGATGATGATGGCCCATTGTAACATGTGCAGTGTTCTATCCATTATCCATGGATGATGATGGCCCATTAGACACGCACAGTGTTCTATCCCTTATCCCTGGATGATGATGGCCCATTGTGACATGCACCATGTTCTCTCCATTATCCCTGGATGATGATGGCCCATTGTGACATGTGCAGTGTTCTATCCATTATCCATGGATGATGATGGCCCATTGTGACATGCACCATGTTCTATCCCTTATCCCTGGATGATGATGGCCCATTGTGACATGCGCAGTGTTCTATCCATTATCCCTGGATGATGATGGCCCATTGTGACACGCACAGTGTTCTATCCCTTATCCCTGGATGATGATGGCCCATTGTGACATGCGCAGTGTTCTATCCATTATCCCTGGATGATGATGGCCCATTGTGACATGCACCATGTTCTATCCATTATCCCTGGATGATGATGGCCCATTGTGACATGTGCAGTGTTCTATCCATTATCCCTGGATGATGATGGCCCATTGTGACATGTGCAGTGTTCTATCCATTATCCATGGATGATGATGGCCCATTGTGACATGCACCATGTTCAATCTATTATCCCTGATGATGATGGCCCATTGTGACATGTGCAGTGTTCTATCCATTATCCATGGATGATGATGGCCCATTGTGACACGCACAGTGTTCAATCCCTTATCCTTGGATGATGATGGCCCATTGTGACATGCGCCAGTGTTCTATCCCTTATCCCTGGATGATGATGGCCCATTGTGACATGTGCAGTGTTCTATCCATTATCCCTGGATGATGATGGCCCATTGTGACATGCGCCATGTTCTATCCATTATCCCTGGATGATGATTGCCCATTGTGACATGTGCAGTAGTTCCTATTCATTATCCATGGATGATGATGGCCCATTGTGACACGCACAGTGTTCTATCCCTTATCCCTGGATGATGATGGCCCATTGTGACATGCGCAGTGTTCTATCCCTTATCCTTGGATGATGATGGCCCATTGTGACACGCACAGTGTTCTATCCATTATCCCTGGATGATGATGGCCCATTGTGACATGCACCATGTTCTATCCCTTATCCTTAGATGATGATGGCCCATTGTGACATGTGCAGTGTTCTATCCATTATCCCTGGATGATGATGGCCCATTGTGACATGTGCAGTGTTCTATCCATTATCCATGGATGATGATGGCCCATTGTGACATGTGCAGTGTTCTATCCCTTATCCCTGGATGATGATGGCCCATTGTGACATGTGCAGTGTTCTATCCATTATCCATGGATGATGATGGCCCATTGTGACACGCACAGTGTTCTATCCATTATCCATGGATGATGATGGCCCATTGTGACATGCACCAGTGTTCTATCCATTATCCCTGGATGATGATGGCCTATTGTGACATGCGCAGTGTTCTATCCATTATCCTTGGATGATGATGGCCCATTGTGACACGCACAGTGTTCTATCCCTTATCCCTGGATGATGATGGCCCATTGTGACATGTGCAGTGTTCTATCCATTATCCATGGATGATGATGATCCATTGTGACATGTGCAGTGTTCTATCCCTTATCCCTGGATGATGATGGCCCATTGTGACATGCGCAGTGTTCTATCCATTATCCTTGGATGATGATGGCCCATTGTGACACGCACAGTGTTCTATCCCTTATCCCTGGATGATGATGGCCCATTGTGACATGCACCATGTTCTATCCATTATCCTGGATGATGATGGCCCATTGTGACATGTGCAGTGTTCTATCCATTATCCATGGATGATGATGGCCCATTGTGACACGCACAGTGTTCTATCCCTTATCCCTGGATGATGATGGCCCATTGTGACATGCACAGTGTTCTATCCATTATCCTTGGATGATGATGGCCCATTGTGACATGCACAGTGTTCTATCCATTATCCTTGGATGATGATGGCCCATTGTGACATGCACCATGTTCTATCCCTTATCCCTGGATGATGATGGCCAATTGTGACATGCACCATGTTCTATCCATTATCTCTGGATGATGATGGCCCATTGTGACATGCACCATGTTCTATCCCTTATCCCTGGATGATGATGGCCCATTGTGACATGCGCACTGTTCTATCCATTATCCTTGGATGATGATGGCCCATTGTGACATGTGCAGTGTTCTATCAATTATCCATGGATGATGATGGCCCATTGTGACATGCACAATGTTCAATCTATTATCCCTGGATGATGATGGCCCATTGTGACATGTGAAGTGTTCTTTCCATTATCCATGGATGATGATGGCCCATTGTGACACGCACAGTGTTCAATCCCTTATCCTTGGATTATGATGGCACATTGTGACATGCGCCATGTTCTATCCCTTATCCCTGGATGATGATGGCCCATTGTGACATGTGCAGTGTTCTATCCATTATCCCTGGATGATGATGGCCCATTGTGACATGCGCCATGTTCTATCCATTATCCCTGGATGATGATGGCCCATTGTGACATGTGCAGTGTTCTATTCATTATCCATGGATGATGATGGCCCATTGTGACAAGCACAGTGTTCTATCCCTTATCCCTGGATGATGATGGCCCATTGTGACATGCGCAGTGTTCTATCCATTATCCTTGGATGATGATGGCCCATTGTGACACGCACAGTTTTCTATCCATTATCCCTGGATGATGATGACCCAATATGACATGCACCATGTTCTATCCCTTATCCTTAGATGATGATGGCCCATTGTGACATGTGCAGTGTTCTATCCATTATCCATGGATGATGATGGCCCATTGTGACACGCACAGTGTTCTATCCCTTATCCCTGGATGATGATGGCCCAATGTGACATGTGCAGTGTTCTATTCATTATCCCTGGATGATGATGGCCCATTGTGACATGTGCAGTGTTCTATCCATTATCCATGGATGATGATGGCCCATTGTGACATGTGCAGTGTTCTATCCATTATCCCTGGATGATGATGGCCCATTGTGACATGTGCAGTGTTCTATCCATTATCCTTGGATGATGATGGCCCATTGTGACACGCACAGTGTTCTATCCATTATCCTTGGATGATGATGGCCCATTGTGACACGCACAGTGTTCTATCCATTATCCCTGGATGATGATGACCCAGTATGACATGCACCATGTTCTATCCCTTATCCTTAGATGATGATGGCCCATTTTGACATGTGCAGTGTTCAGTCCATTATCCATGGATGATGATGGCCCATTGTGACACGCACAGTGTTCTATCCCTTATCCCTGGATGATGATGGCCCATTGTGACATGTGCAGTGTTCTATCCATTATCCCTGGATGATGATGGCCCATTGTGACATGTGCAGTGTTCTATCCATTATCCATGGATGATGATGGCCAATTGTGACATGCACCATGTTCAATCTATTATCCCTGGATGATGATGGCCCATTGTGACATGTGCAGTGTTCTATCCATTATCCATGGATGATGATGGCCCATTGTGACATGCGCAGTGTTCTATCCATTATCCTTGGATGATGATGGCCCATTGTGACACGCACAGTGTTCTATCCATTATCCCTGGATGATGATGACCCAGTATGACATGCAACATGTTCTATCCCTTATCCTTAGATGATGATTGTCCATTTTGACATGTGCAGTGTTCAGTCCATTATCCATGGATGATGATGGCCCATTGTGACACGCACAGTGTTCTATCCCTTATCCCTGGATGATGATGGCCCATTGTGACATGTGCAGTGTTCTATCCATTATCCCTGGATGATGATGGCCCATTGTGACATGTGCAGTGTTCTATCCATTATCCATGGATGATGATGGCCCATTGTGACACGCACAGTGTTCTATCCATTATCCATGGATGATGATGGCCCATTGTGACATGCACCATGTTCTATCCATTATCCCTGGATGATGATGGCCCATTGTGACATGCGCAGTGTTCTATCCATTATCCTTGGATAATGAAGGCCCATTGTGACACGCACAGTGTTCTATCCCTTATCCCTGGATGATGATGGCCCATTGTGACATGTGCAGTGTTCTATCCATTATCCATGGATGATGATGGCCCATTGTGACATGTGCAGTGTTCTATCCCATATCCCTGGATGATGATGGCCCATTGTGACATGCGCAGTGTTCTATCCATTATCCTTGGATGATGAAGGCCCATTGTGACACGTACAGTTTTCTATCCCTTATCCCTGGATGATGATGGCCCATTGTGTCATGTGCAGTGTTCTATCCATTATCCACAGATGATGATGGCCCATTGTGACACGCACAGTGTTCTATCCCTTTTCCCTGGATGATGATGGCCCATTGTGACATGCACCATGTTCTATCCCTTATCCTTGGATGATGATGGCCCATTGTGACATGCGCAGTGTTCTATACATTATCCCTGGATGATGAAGGCCCATTGTGACATGTGCAGTGTTCTATCCATTATCCATGGATGATGATGGCCCATTGTGACACGCACAGTGTTCTATCCCGTATCCCTGGATGATGATGGCCAATTGTGACATGCACCATGTTCTATCCATTATCTCTGGATGATGAAGGCCCATGGTGACATGCACCATGTTCTATCCATTATCCATGGATGATGATGGCCCATTCTGACATGCACCATGCTCTATCCATTATCGATGGATGATGATGGCCCATTGTAACACGCACAATGTTCTATCCCTTATCCCTGGGTGATGATGGCCCATTGTGACATGCACCATGTTCTCTCCATTATCCCTGGATGTTGATGGCCCATTCTATCCAATATCCCTGGATGATGATGGCCCATTGTGACATGTGCAGTGTTCTATACATTATCCCTGGATGATGATGGCCCATTGTGACATGTGCAGTGTTCTATCCATTATCCATGGATGATGATGGCCCATTGTGACACGCACAGTGTTTTATCCATTATCCCTGGATGATGATGGCCCATTGTGACATGCGCAGTGTTCTATCCATTATCCTTGGATGATGATGGCCCATTGTGACATGCACCATGCTCTATCCCTTATCCCTGGATGATGATGGCCCATTGTGACATGCGCAGTGTTCTATCCATTATCCTTGGATGATGATGGCCCATTGTGACACGCACAGTGTTCTATCCCTTATTCCTGGGTGATGAGGGCACATTGTGACATGCGCAGAGTTCTATCCATTATCCCTGGATGATGATGGCCCATTGTGACATGCACCATGTTCTCTCCATTATCCCTGGATGATGATGGCCCATTGTGACATGTGCAGTGTTCTATCCATTATCCCTGGATGATGATGGCCCATTGTGACATGCACCATGTTCAATCTATTATCCCTGGATGATGATGGCCCATTGTGACATGTGCAGTGTTCTATCCATTATCCATGGATGATGATGGCCCATTGTGACACGCACAGTGTTCTATCCCTTATCCCTGGATGATGATGGCCCATTGTGACATGCGCCATGTTCTATCCATTATCCCTGGAAGATGATGGCCCATTGTGACATGTGCAGTGTTCTATTCATTATCCATAGATGATGATGGCCCATTGTGACACGCACAGTGTTCTATCCCTTATCCCTGGATGATGATGGCCCATTGTGACATGCGCAGTGTTCTATCCATTATCCTTGGATGATGATGGCCCATGGTGACTCGCACAGTGTTCTCTCCATTATCCATGGATGTTGATGGCCCATTCTATCCATTATCCCTGGATGATGATGGCCCATTGTGACATGTGCAGTATACTATCCATTATCCCTGGATGATGATGGCCCATTGTGATATGTGCAGTGTTCTATCCATTATCCATGGATGATGATGGTCCATTGTGACACGCACAGTGTTTTATACATTATCCCTGGATGATGATGGCCCATTGTGACATGCGCAGTGTTCTATCCATTATCCTTGGATGATGATGGCCCATTGTGACATGTGCAGTGTTCTATTCATTATCCATGGATGAGGATGGCCCATTGTGACATGCACCATGCTCTATCCATTATCCCTGGATGATGATGGCCCATTGTAACAAGTGCAGTGTTCTATCCATTATCCATGGATGATGATGGCCCATTGTGACATGCGCAGTGTTCTATCCCTTATCCCTGGGTGATGATGGCCCATTGTGACATGCGCAGTGTTCTATCCATTATCCCTGGATGATGATGGCCCATTGTGACATGCACCATGTTCTCTCCATTATCCGTGGATGATGAAGGCCCATTGTGACATGTGCATTGTTCTATCCATTATCCCTGGATGATAATGGCCCATTGTGACATGTGTAGTGTTCTATCCATTATCCATGGATGATGATGGCCCATTGTGACATGCACCATGTTCTATCCCTTATCCCTGGATGATGATGGCCCATTGTGATATGCGCAGTGTTCTATCCCTTATCCCTGGATGATGATGGCCCATTGTGACATGCGCAGTGTTCTATCCATTATCCTTGGATGATGATGGCCCATTGTGACACGCACAGTGTTCTATCCATTATCCCTGGATGATGATGACCCAGTATGACATGCAACATGTTCTATCCCTTATCCCTGGATGATGATGGCCCATTGTGACATGTGCAGTGTTCTATCCATTATCCATGGATGATGATGGCCCATTGTGACACGCACAGTGTTCTATCCCTTATCCCTGGATGATGATGGCCCATTGTGACATGCGCAGTGTTCTATCCATTATCCTTGGATGATGATGGCCCATTGTGACATGTGCAGTGTTCTATCCATTATCCATGGATGATGATGGCCCATTGTGACATGCACCATGTTCAATTTATTATCCCTGGATGATGATGACCCATTGTGACATGTGCAGTGTTGTATCCATTATCCATGTATGATGATGGCCCATTGTGACACGCACAGTGTTCTATCCCTTATCCTTGGATGATGATGGCCCATTGTGACATGCACAGTGTTTTATCCATTATTCTTGGATGATGATGGCCCATTATGACACGCACAGTGTTCCAACCATTATCCCTGGATGATGATAGCTCATTGTGACATGTGCAGTGTTCTATCCATTACCATGGATGATGATGGCCAATTGTGACACGCACAGTGTTCTATCCCTTATGCCTGGATGATGATGGCCCATTGTGACATGCACAGTGTTCTATCCATTATCCTTGGATGATGATGGCCCATTGTGACATGTGCAGTGTTCTATCCATTATCCATGGATGATGATGGCCCATTGTGACATGCCCCATGCTCTATCCATTATCCCTGGGTGATGATGGCCCATTGTAACATGTGCAGTGTTCTATCCATTATCCATGGATGATGATGGCCCATTGTGACACGCACAGTGTTCTATCCCTTATCCCTGGGTGATGATGGCCCATTGTGACATGCGCAGTGTTCTATCCATTATCCATGGATGATGATGGCCCATTGTGACATGTGCAGTGTTCTATCCATTATCCATGGATGATGATGGCCCATTGTGACACGCACAGTGTTCTATCCCTTATCCCTGGGTGATGATGGCCCATTGTGACATGCGCAGTGTTCTATCCATTTTCCCTGGATGATGATGGCCCATTGTGACATGTGCAGTGTTCTATCCATTATCCCTGGATGATGATGGCCCATTGTGACATGTGCAGTGTTCTATCCATTATCCATGGATGATGATGGCCCATTGTGACACGCACAGTGTTCTATCCCTTATCCCTGGGTGATGATGGCCCATTGTGACATGCGTAGTGTTCTATCCATTATCCCTGGATGATGATGGCCCATTGTGACATGCACCATGTTCTCTCCATTATCCCTGGATGATGATGGCCCATTGTGACATGTGCAGTGTTCTATCCATTATCCCTGGATGATGATGGCCCATTGTGACATGTGTAGTGTTCAATCCATTATCCATGGATGATGATGGCCCATTGTGACATGCACCATGTTCAATCTATTATCCCTGGATGATGATTTCCCATTGTGACATGTGCAGTGTTCTATCCATTATCCATGGATGATGATGGCCCATTGTGACACGCACAGTGTTCAATCCCTTATCCCTGGATGATGATGGCCCATTGTGACATGCGCAGTGTTCTATCCATTATCCATGGATGATGATGGCCCATTGTGACACGCACAGTGTTCTATCCCTTATCCCTGGGTGATGATGGCCCATTGTGACATGCGTAGTGTTCTATCCATTATCCCTGGATGATGATGGCCCATTGTGACATGCACCATATTCTCTCCATTATCCCTGGATGATGATGGCCCATTGTGACATGTTCAGTGTTCTATCCATTATCCCTGGATGATGATGGCCCATTGTGACATGTGTAGTGTTCAATCCATTATCCATGGATGATGATGGCCCATTGTGACATGCACCATGTTCAATCTATTATCCCTGGATGATGATTTCCCATTGTGACATGTGCAGTGTTCTATCCATTATCCATGGATGATGATGGCCCATTGTGACACGCACAGTGTTCTATCCCTTATCCCTGGATGATGATGGCCCATTGTGACATGCGCAGTGTTCTATCCATTATCCTTGGATGATGATGGCCCATTGTGACATGTGCAGTGTTCTATCCATTATCCATGGATGATGATGGCCCATTGTGACACGCACAGTGTTCTATCCCTTATCCCTGGATGATGATGGCCAATTGTGACATGCACCATGTTCTATCCATTATCCCTGGATGATGATGGCCCATTGTGACATGCGCAGTGTTCTATCCATTATCCTTGGATGATGATGGCCCATTGTGACATGTGCAGTGTTCTATCCATTATCCATGGATGATGATGGCCCATTGTGACACGCACAGTGTTCTATCCCTTATCCCTGGATGATGATGGCCAATTGTGACATGCACCATGTTCTATCCATTATCTCTGGATGATGATGGCCCATTGTGACATGCACCATGTTCTATCCATTATCCCTGGATGATGATGGCCCATTGTGACATGCACCATGTTCTCTCCATTATCCCTGGATGTTGATGGCCCATTCTATCCATTATCCCTGGATGATGATGGCCCATTGTGACATGTGCAGTGTTTTATCCATTATCCCTGGATGATGATGGCCCATTGTAACATGTGCAGTGTTCTATCCATTATCCATGGATGATGATGGCCCATTGTGACACGCACAGTGTTCTATCCCTTATCCCTGGGTGATGTTGGCCCATTGTGACATGTGCAGTGTTCTATCTATTATCAATGGATGAATATGGCCCATTGTGACATGCTCAGTGTTCTATCCATTATCCTTGGATGATGATGGCCCATTGTGACATGTGCAGTATTCTATCCATTATCCCTGGATGATGATGGCCCATTGTGACATGCACCATGTTCTCTCCATTATCCCTGGATGTTGATGGCCCATTCTATCCATTATCCCTGGATGATGATGGCCCATTGTGACATGTGCAGTATTCTATCCATTATCCCTGGATGATGATGGCCCATTGTGATATGTGCAGTGTTCTATCCATTATCCATGGATGATGATGGTCCATTGTGACACGCACAGTGTTTTATACATTATCCCTGGATGATGATGGCCCATTGTGACATGCGCAGTGTTCTATCCATTATCCTTGGATGATGATGGCCCATTGTGACATGTGCAGTGTTCTATTCATTATCCATGGATGATGATGGCCCATTGTGACATGCACCATGCTCTATCCATTATCCCTGGATGATGATGGCCCATTGTAACAAGTGCAGTGTTCTATCCATTATCCATGGATGATGATGGCCCATTGTGACATGCGCATTGTTCTATCCCTCATCCCTGGGTGATGATGGCCCATTGTGACATGCGCAGTGTTCTATCCATTATCCCTGGATGATGATGGCCCATTGTGACATGCACCATGTTCTCTCCATTATCCCTGGATGATGATGGCCCATTGTGACATGTGCAGTGTTCTATCCATTATCCCTGGATGATAATGGCCCATTGTGACATGTGTAGTGTTCTATCCATTATCCATGGATGATGATGGCCCATTGTGATATGCACCATGTTCAATCTATTATCCCTGGATGATGATGGCCCATTGTGACATGTGCAGTGTTCTATCCATTATCCATGGATGATGATGGCCCATTGTGACACGCACAGTGTTCTATCCCTTATCCCTGGATGATGATGGCCCATTGTGACATGCGCAGTGTTCTATCCATTATCCTTGGATGATGATGGCCCATTGTGACATGTGCAGTGTTCTATCCATTATCCATGGATGATGATGGCCCATTGTGACACGCACAGTGTTCTATCCCTTATCCCTGGGTGATGATGGCCCATTGTGACATGCGTAGTGTTCTATAAATTATCCCTGGATGATGATGGCCCATTGTGACATGCACCATGTTCTCTCCATTATCCCTGGATGATGATGGCCCATTGTGACATGTGCAGTGTTCTATCCATTATCTATGGATGATGATAGCCCATTGTGACATGCACCATGTTCTATCCATTATCCCTGGATGATGATGGCCCATTGTGACATGTGCAGTGTTCTATCCATTATCCATGGATGATGATGGCCCATTGTGACATGCACCATGTTCTATCCATTATCCCTGGATGATGATGGCCCATTGTAACATGTGCAGTGTTCTATCCATTATCCATGGATGATGATGGCCCATTGTGACACACACAGTGTTCTATCCCTTATCCCTGGATGATGATGGCCCATTGTGACATGCGTAGTGTTCTATCCATTATCCCTGGATGATGATGGCCCATTGTGACATTTGCAGTGTTCTATCCATTATCCATGGATGTTGATGGCCCATTGTGACATGCACCATGTTCTATCCATTATCCCTGGATGATGATGGCCCATTGTGACATGTGCTGTGTTCTATCCATTATCCATGGATGATGATGGCCCATTGTGACACGCACAGTGTTCTATCCCTTATCCCTGGATGATGATGGCCCATTGTGATATGCGCAGTGTTCTATCCCTTATCCCTGGATGATGATGGCCCATTGTGACATGCGCAGTGTTCTATCCATTATCCTTGGATGATGATGGCCCATTGTGACACGCACAGTGTTCTATCCATTATCCCTGGATGATGATGACCCAGTATGACATGCAACATGTTCTATCCCTTATCCCTGGATGATGATGGCCCATTGTGACATGCACCAGTGTTCAATCCATTATCCATGGATGATGATGGCCCATTGTGACATGTGCAGTGTTGTATCCATTATCCATGGATGATGATGGCCCATTGTGACACGCACAGTGTTCTATCCCTTATCCTTGGATGATGATGGCCCATTGTGACATGCGCAGTGTTCTATCCATTATCCTTGGATGATGATGGCCCATTATGACATGTGCAGTGTTCCATCCATTATCCATGGATGATGATGGCCCATTGTGACATGTGCAGTGTTCTATCCATTATCCATGGATGATGATGGCCAATTGTGACACGCACAGTGTTCTATCCATTATCTCTGGATGATGATGGCCCATTGTGACATGCACCATGTTCTATCCATTATCCTGGATGATGATGGCCCATTGTGACATGCGCAGTGTTCTATCCATTATCCATGGATGATGATGCCCATGTGACACGCACAGTGTTCTATCCATTATCCCTGGGTGATGATGGCCCATTGTGACATGCGCAGTGTTCTATCCATTATCCCTGGATGATGATGGCCCATTGTGACATGTGCAGTGTTCTATCCATTATCCTTGGATGATGATGGCCCATTGTGACACGCACAGTGTTCTATCCATTATCCCTGGATGATGATGGCCCATTGTGACATGCGCAGTGTTCTATCCATTATCCCTGGATGATGATGGCCCATTGTGACATGTGCAGTGTTCTATCCATTATCCATGGATGATGATGGCCCATTGTGACACGCACAGTGTTCTATCCCTTATCCCTGGGTGATGATGGCCCATTGTGACATGCGCAGTGTTCTATCCATTATCCCTGGATGATGATGGCCCATTGTGACATGTGCAGTGTTCTATCCATTATCCCTGGATGATGATAGCCCATTGTGACATGTGCAGTGTTCTATCCATTATCCATGGATGATGATGGCCCATTGTGACACGTGCAGTGTTCTATCCATTATCCCTGGATGATGATGGCCCATTGTGACATGCGCAGTGTTCTATCCATTTTCCCTGGATGATGATGGCCCATTGTGACATGTGCAGTGTTCTATCCATTATCCATGGATGATGATAGCCCATTGTGACATGTGCAGTGTTCTATCCATTATCCATGGATGATGATGCCCATTGTGACATGCACCATGTTCAATCTATTATCCCTGGATGATGATGGCCCATTGTGACATGTGCAGTGTTGTATCCATTATCCATGGATGATGATGGCCCATTGTGACACGCACAGTGTTCTATCCCTTATCCCTGGATGATGATGGCCCATTGTGACATGCGCAGTGTTCTATCCATTATCCCTGGATGATGATGGCCCATTGTGACATGCACCATGTTCTCTCCATTATCCATGGATGATGATG
>JAKVIS010002537.1:0-22399 GCA_033119425.1 Bufotes viridis | reverse complement strand
TATACTGATTTATAATGCTGTGTGTTTCTGCCTGACCTGTATCTACTGAATTATACTGATTTATAATGCAGTGTGTCTCTGACTGACCTGTATCTACTGAATTATACTGATTTATAATGCAGTATGTTTGTCTGACCAATATCTAGTGAATTATACTGATTTATAATGCAGTATGCCTCTGCCTGACCTGTATCTACTGAATTATACTGACATAATGCTGTCAGTATAATCCTGTAGAAGTAAGGTCATGTAGAGACACACAGCATTATAATTCACTCCTGCATAACCAGCAGTGTCCATAACGGGGGATTACGCTCACACACAGAGCATGATTCCCGCACAGGACACACTTGTCTGTAAGACCCCTTATTTCCCTGCAGGTTTACCGCAGAGACATGATGACATTTTATTAGTTAATATTTTGTGTTTTATTCATATTAAGAACACGGTACATAGTGGTTTAGGCTTGACCCTGGCTTCTGAGAGGTTATACAGCCAGGGTCAGAGTTATTTCTGATTCCGAGCACTGATCTAACATTTATAGAGTGGGCTTGGTTACGTTGGGGTGCACATAGAGAGTAAAACATGTAATTCCATGGACATGGACAGAAGGTGAACTCCCTTACGTAGGAACAACCCTAAGGCCTTATTCACATGTCACTGATTCACAGAGGTGTGCCGTCCGTGTTCTCTATGAATATCACACGTACCCATTCATTGTAATGGGTGTATTCACTTATCTGTGTTTTAGCACGGCCCATGGTTTTTGCCTCAAAGCATGTCTTAATTTCATCATTGTTTACGGATCCATGACGCCCATTTTAGTCTATGGGTCCCATAGACTAAAAACCCATAAAAAACTGTGAATAACACGGAGAGTATCCATGTTTGTTATGTGTTTCACATACCGCTTCTAGACTCATGTGTTCTTACAGGAACAGCCACTGCTGTTCTGCTTGCCTAGCCTGGCAGCCTCGACCTGTCTCCTGCTGTCTTCTCTGTTCCTCCACAAAGGCTGTGGCCAGCTTGCCAGCAATACCTCTCTTCCTCTGCCCATAGGAGGCGCAGGTCAGTGTGTACACGCACCCTAATATTGACCAGCCAATGGCAGACAACCTTGGGATACTTAAGGCACCTTCCCCTGTGGGACTGTGGGAGGTTGCCTGAGCAATAGGTGTTCTAGTGTGTTAGTATCCTGATAAAGTCATCTGCTCCTGTACCTACCTTGTGCCTGTTTAGTGGATTCTGATCCTCCTGATACCTGACTTGTGCCTGACCTATGTATTGACCCTTCACTGCCGGCCCCGACCTCGAGTCATTTACTGTATAGCACGAAATCTGTCTTGACTACAATTCTGCCTGACTCTTTAGTGCCCTGCATCAGTGTTTCTGACCTCTTAAACAGAGACAACTCTGGGCGGTAGCAGCCTGGTGGTTCCCCTGCAGCAAAGTCTAGATCCCTGTACAGGGGTTAAAGGGTGAATAACAGGGGACTGCCAGAATAATGCCATAAGATGGAATGTGTCATCAGAAATTACCTATTGTTTAATATATTTTTAAAGAATTTTTAATGATATTATTTTCAGTTCTCCATGTCCATATCTATAATTGAACAAAAACCATTAAATCCTGTGGTTTTTGCTCTGGCCAATGAACCACATAACAGAGCCACTTTGGTCTGTACAGATCAATTTACTGCAGTTACCTGCTTATCTGTCCTTCTAATCCTGCCTGTAATGATATCACCTCTGCGTGTAGATAAGACAAGATCCACCAGTCACAATAGATGACCTCTGCACAGGTCACAGAGCATGTCTAGAAAACTCCCCCATACAAGTCAATAGAGTCAACTCCAGACCATTGTGGTTCATGTGGCTGCTGTAAAGCAATTTTCTTTATGCTTTCGAAATGCTGTTAAGAACAGCTCAGGCAAGGTGGCCGCCCCCATAATCATGTTCAGGAAATAGAATATATAAAAATCTGCAATGGGAAAATACAAAAAAAAAAATTATATTGATGGTTTTACCAGGCAGATAAAATTTTTGGTGATACAATCTGTTGGTTGACACAGTGGTTTCACACCCACTGCCATAACAGTTTTCTCAAGGTATGGAACCCACTGGCCCACCCAAGATGGGCCAGTCAAACGGAGCTACATTGGTATGATCTATACCAATGTATTACTGTACTGCAGCGGCGGCAGGGAGCGCATGGCATCATAGCAACCAATGACGCCGTGCGCTCCGGCTGTAAAGAAGAAATACAGTCCTGGTTACCACTGACTGGTCACGTCCGGGTTTAACGGACGTGTGCATCTAGCCTAATAGGAGCTAATGGTTCCTCAGTCTCAAAACTGTGCAAATGTTTTTCTCTCATCAGGACTGACAGCAGATGCTGAAGAAATGGGTCTCGGTCACATAGGTATATTTCATGTTAATATTCCAGCTGCATCAGAACATCCGAATTATAAATGTTCAGCATGTGTTGACACCTACAGTATAACGGAATCACATTTCCATCAACATTTCATTTGTATTATGGTGGAATGGATGAATACAAAGCTAAAAAAAACAGAAAACAGAGCTTAAAGAGTTAAATATAAAACTGCTATATCCAGTGAATGAGTATGATAAATGCAAATAATGAGAGGACGTGTGTATTTAGTCATGTAACAATACCAAATGAAAAGACAGGTGCACTCTGCGGTCTTACTAAACCCTCATACTGATGTTAAAATTGAGAGATTGGCCAACATATCCTACTATGGAGGACATGTCTGAGCCCGAGCACCGCGCCAAGGTTTCTCAAGTAGCTCGTGACCTAACACTCACCTACCTGTGCCGTATGGGCAATACCAGGGACTAGTGGGCGAATTACTGGAGTGTAAAGTCCGACTCGCAGCATACTCCCCAGTCACCTCCAGCGGTGCTCGGGCTCAGACATGTCCTCCATAGTAGGATATGTTGGCCAATCTCTCAATTTTAACATCAGTATGAGGGTTTAGTAAAACCGCAGTGTGCACCTGTCTTTTCAATTGTTATTGTTATATTGTTTATCACATCCTCACATTCTTACTGCAGCTCACACTCAGACTGCAGCACTGTACTGTCTGAGTGTGAGCTGCAGTAAGAAAGTCACCATCCCTCCCACCCCTGCAGCTGACAGAAGTTGATTTTTAACTTCATTTTTTCATTCCCTGTTGGCTAAGGGTTGGGGGGGGGGGGGGGGGTTGACCTTTTTTTATTACTAAAATTCATGTCGTACAAGACAACAATTTCTTAAGAAACCCATGCTTCAACAATGAAGGCTTTAAGTGAGGCAATCAAAGAGAAACACAATGGGAAGTTGTCGGCAGGTGTGTTGCTGCTTCCCGACAATACGCCAGCTCACAAGTCTCAAGGAGCTTAAATGGGTTGGCCCCTTTCTGGTTTCTGGTGACCAAGGTGTTTGTAAGATGATTATACAGCACTTACTATTATTGGTTTTGTTTATATTCTGCACCATTTTCTATGTTTCTTAGGGTATGCCCCCTTGTTTGCCAAGTCTTTTGTGCTGTCCACACAGAGATCCTGTCCATAAAATGGCTGCCGATGGAGGGTCATGTGACCAAGCAAATCACCTACACGTGATGTTTCCTCCATTCAAATACTAAGCACCTGCCACCTGCACTTGCATGGTTGTGAGTTTAGTGCAGGTGCCGTGTGTTTTAATGGAGGAGACTGTGATTTGCCTGGTCAGATGACCCTCCATCAGCAGCCATTTTATGGACAGGACCTCCTGTGGACAGCACAAAAAACTAGGCTAACTAAGGTGCATATCTTATAAAATATAGAAACGGGTACAGAATTTTAACAAAGGCTATATTAGTAAGCACCATATAGTCATCTTATAAACACATTTTTCAATAGTAGCCAGAAAGTGGCCAAACCCTTTAACCGTTCTTGCTACAGTCCAGACCTGGTTCCCAGTGATCACTTTCTCTTTCAGAACCTGAATAAATTTCTGATGATAATGCAGCTAAAGAGGCAAGAACATGGTTCCTGCGGCAGCAAAGTCTCCTCTTCTGATGGCATCCGATCACTGGAGGCAAAGTGAACTAAGTGTGTTGAAGTCAAAGGGGGGTTACATTAAAAAGTAGTTAGTTCAATTTTCTTAGAGAATTTAGTTTTCATATTCAGGTAGATCATTTATTGAACACCCCTCGTATCTTGGCTTCTCAGCACTGTACTATTGCCTGTTCCAGATTGGAACTGCAATTTTTTGCAAATTCATAGTAATCAGAGCTAAGGCGGAGTTGATGGAAGAGTGTAAAATCTTCAGTTTTTTCGAGTGGTAGGAGGACAGAGACCCTTCCTGTGCCACATTGAAAGCATGGTTAGAGTCCTCATCTGGTGATAAATAAGGCACGTAGCTGGGTGATAGGTTTGGTTGTGTAGTGTCGCCTTCCGGCACAAGTTCAGCTCAAAATGATGGTTCTGAAACCGGCTGGGAAGAGCCCTGAGTAGCTTTAAGGGCTTGCTTTTTCGGTTTACCAGCGGTATCGGCAGATGGCATGGTAGAGACAGCTTGAGATGGTGGATACGTTTGATTGGCTGAAGCCTTAGCTACAAATCTGTCCATGACCACAACAGCTTTAGAACCTGGCTGGATAGTATCGTTAGTTATGTTCTGGGACCCCATAAGATAATCACATCATCAAAAGAAGTGTCTGCATTTCTGATGGCCTCCAGCAGATGGAGGCAATCGTTTAGTAATCTCACAATTCAATTCAATAAACTTTGAGAGGGAAAGAAAAACTTGTTGAAAACATTCAAGCCACAGAGATATAGAAACAGCCAAAGAAGGAAGCAAGAGTCCCAAAAGATATCATCACAAAGCTGTGCACTTATCTGGTAGCTGACCATCCGGCTATCTCCAGAATTCCCATAGAAATGAATGGAGCAGCCATATGCATGTCTGACTGGCAATCCATTCATTTTAGGATGCCCCCATTCTCTTGATTTGTGGGGGTCCCAGCAGTAGGAACCCCACATATCTAATAGTTCTAATAGGGGATACCTTCAAACAACCGGAATACCCCTTTAATGACACCTCTGCCCCAGTAATCCTGACAGACAATGGCGGTGACAGTACAAATACCTCCACCTGTACCCCCTGGACACTACATGGATGGGGGAGGGGGAGACTAATGGGATAAAGGAACTTTCATGATGTCATGTGATCATGTGTGAGCGGAGTCAGGCACCACGCTGTGCCTCTATATGTGCCCCCAGTAATAGTAATGCCTCCACTAGTGCACCCCAGAATTAATAATGCCCCCAGTAATAGTAATGCTAGCATTAGTGCCCCCCAGAATTAATAATAACCCCCCCCCCCCCCGCCTCATGGTGCCAGGGTGAACACTCCTGCGCTGCCACTCGCCACTCTCTGGTCTTTTTCTGGTTCGTTCTGCACTGTGAATGGACTTCGCCCGGAAGACCAAGGAAAAGCGAGTTCAGCTAGTGGAGTGTTAGACTCATTGCTCCCTACACCCCCTGCTTACTGACGATCTCTTCCATAATGGAAGCAGTCATTAGCAGTTGCTCTATAAGACACAATACAATTTTTCCACCACTTTTGGTGGAAAAAAGTGTGTCTTATAGGGTGAAAATACAATAAATATATTTCTTTAAAAAAAAGTTTATATATACACAACAACCCCAAACACACCAGTAAACGTGCAACATCTTGGTTCCAGACCAACAAGATTGACGTTATGGAGAGGCCAGCCCAATCCTGGGTCTTAATCCAATAGAAAACTTGTGGGGTGACATCAAAAATGCAGTTTCTGAGGCAAAACCGAGAAACAGAGAAGAACTGTGGAATGTAGTGCAATCATCCTGGGCTGGAGGACCTGTTCACAGGGGCCAGAAGATGGTTGACTCCGCGCAACACAGATGTCCAGCAGTTCTCAGAAAACAGCGGGTATACAACTAAACATTACTAAGTGATTCAAAGGAAAGCAAAATCTTCAAACATTTCTCAGTTTATATAGTGAATGTTGGAGTTTGTAAAGAAGAGTACAAACACTGCTTTGTTTTTTAACAGTCTAATATTCACTTTTCGTCAATTTCTTTAGAGGAACAACAAAAATTTGATATATTTTTCCTCATGTTTTGATTTGGAATAGAATGTTCAGAAAAAGGAGACACAAAAACATAATTTTTTCTCAAAAATGCTTTATTATGTAAAACTGAAACAAAGATAGTAGACATATTTGATATCATCGCGTCTGTAACAACCTGCTCTATAAAAATAGCACATGATCTACCCTGTCAGATGAACATCGTAAAAAAAAAAAAAAGAAAAAAACAGTGCCAGAACAGCCATTTTTGGCTACCTTGCCTCACAAAAAAAACTTTATAAAAAAAGAGTGATCAAAAATCATATGTACCCCAAAATAATACCAATAAAACTGTCACCCGTAGTTTCTAAAATGGGGTCACTTTTTGGTTGTTTCTACTCTAGGGGTGCATCAGGGGGCTTCAAATGGGACTTGGTGTCTAAAAACCAGTCCAGCAAAATCTGCCTTCCAAAAACCATACGGGGCTCCTTTTCTTCTGTGCCCTGCCGTAAGCCCTTACAGCACTTTACCACTATTTCTGTAAACTGCAGAAGCAGGGTAATAGATATTGAGTTTTGTTTGACTGATAACCCTTGAAGTCTTGCAGGAAAAAAAAAATTTAAAATCTGCTAAAACAGTGAAATTTAGAAATTTCATCTCAATTTTCCTTTAATTCTTGTGGAAAACCTAAAGGGTTAACAAAGTTTGTAAAATCAGTTTTGAATAATTTGAAGCGTGTAGTTTCTAAAATGGGGTCATTTATGGGGGAGGTTCTAATATGTAAGCCCCACAAAGTGACTTCAGACCTGAACTGGTCGTTAAAAAGTGGGTTTTGGAAATTTTCTTTAAAATTTTAAGAATCGCTTCTGAAATTCTACGCCTTCTAACGTCCTAAAAAATTTTAACAACATAAAGTAGACATATGGGGAATGTTAAGTAATAAATATATTTTATGAGGTATCAATTTCTGTTTTAAAAGCAGAGAAACTGAAATTTAGAAAATTTTGGGTAAATGTAGGATTTTTTCATAAATAAAGGTGAAATGTATTGACTCAAGTTTATGACTATCATGAAGTACAATGTGTCACGAGAAAACAATCTCAGGATGGACACCACAGACAGCAGATACATAACTTACATTGTCAATTTCACATTCAGCCTTTAGGAGAGAAAGTATGAAAAACTCATTGACAGAAAAATAAATAACTCACCCAGATAGAAATGTCGGATTTCTGCAAAACCCGCCCTGCCGTTATGCCTTAGGAAGATATATAAATGATTACAGGCATGGTCTGATCAGAGACTTGGTTTTGCCACAAGAAGGCATAGACGACCACTACTTGTGGGTAGTGCACCTATTGGTGAGAGATCCCCGACAGCTAGACATGCTTCTACTACGCGATCAAGGACATTTTGCGCAGTTGACAGACTTCGAGAGGAACGAATCATTGGACTGAAAGAGTCAGCACTGTCGTTACGACAAACTGCCTGCCATCTAGGCCGTTCTGACCTAGCTTTTAGGTGTTGGGTGCAGTCATTTAAGAGAGGGCATCCATGGCAAACAGGCTGTGGACGGCCCCGGCAGGTCGCAAGTAGAGAGGATTGTTTGATCTACCGACAAGCATGAGCAGCTCCTACAGTATTGTTGTTCATCATGCAGACACCAGTGGCGCCTCTGCCCAGACCATTTCCAGGCACTTAGCAGAAGGAAATTTGGGGTTACGGGACCTACCTGTGTCCTTCTGTTGACAGCTAGCCACCGTCACCTTTGTTTGCAATGGTGTCATGAATGAGAAACCTGGACTGAAACTGTATTGTCTTTAATGACAAATACTGGATCTGCTTGGGATCTGACGATGGCCGGGTCTAAATATAGAGGCCTCATGGTGAGCACTTCGGCCCTGCTTCTGCTGTGGAGCAACACGCTGCCATGGTTACCATCACATATGACAGTCGGTCACCCCTAGATGCTAACAGCTCAATGATATGTGCAGAACATCCAGGACATCCTGCCAATACATGTTCTGACTCTCATGACAGGGCTTCAAACTGGTATTTTTCAGCAGGATAATGCTCGCCCACAAACAGCAAGGGTTTCCTAGGAATGTCTAATTTCGCCAGCTTTGTCAACCTACGAGTGTGCAGGATTTATAGTCCCAGCTTCAACATCTGTGGGCAAAAGTATCACTGGATACCATACAGAACCCATATGCCTCCATGACCAACCGTATCTCATCTTGTATGCAGGTTAGGTGCCGTATCTCATTTGGTATCCAAGTTAGAGGCAGCCAACAGGGTCTTTGAACCTCCTTTTAATTGTACAGTTTCTTCTCCTTCGCTCTAATATTGTAATCACTTTCACATATCATCATTAGAGCGACATAAAAAGTTTTGTTCCAACAGCAACTTTTTTTTTTTGTCAATGAGTGTACAAACACAGATAATATGCCAGAAGGCACGGGAAGGGGGAATTAGGGTAGGGGAGCCATATCTACTATACTTTTGCATATATCCAGTAATTCTTGAACCACAGCAATCAGAGTTTAAAACAATAAATGGGTTATATCCAATACAGCAAAATGACCATGACGATCGCTTCTGTTCGACTTTTAGCAAACCGCTATTTCTATCTGGATGCATTTTTTTTTTTTTTTTTTACATGAGTATTTTTGATGATCAACAAGATTTGATCATGGATTTGGATGCAACATTCTGGGGAAGAAAATGGCCTCTCCCCTGTGTGAATTCTCTGCTGACTAATAGGAGCTGGTTGAACACATTCTGAAACGTGACTTTTCTCCTGTTCAACAAAATCATATTTATGTATAAACAGTTTCCCACAATTTTTACTCTATGCTATCAATGTCCTGACCTCTGGCATCCACTCCTATCTAGAGAACGGGGCCTCCAAGTGAAGCGCCATCCTCTCTATTCACAGCTGCTGGGCTGTAGAAGTGCGGCCACCTCTCCATTCACTGCTATGGGACTGGTGGAAATAGCAGAGAGCACTCGGCTGTTTTTGGAACTCTCATAGCTGTGAATGGAGAGTGGTCATGCATCCTCCATTCTGGAGATAGGAGTGGGACCTGCGCCTATATCACATTTGTGGCATATCCTAGCGATATGCCACAAATGCTGAATTAGGAGAACCCCTTTAACCATGATAATGAACTGGAACGCTGGTAGAACATTGTACTATTTTCAACTCTTGGTACCAACCACCATTTTTACTTTGTAGGACGACGGCTACAACTGATAAGAAAAATAATCATATACAGTTTTTCTAATAATCAATTCCCTATAGTATATTCGTATGCAAGCGGGTGAATGTAACTGTAGATTTCTTAAAAAAGGTCTTCAAATATCTAGTTGTTCTAAAATTTGAGGGGTGACAACCACTATTTCCTCCATGACACAGGGAGGCAACTTGGAAAGGCAAGTCTTGTGTCAGCACCATAGACCAAAATAATCTTTATAACTCAATGCATTGAACTCCATTGAAGTGTGCAGAACATGCAAAATTCAAGTAGACCGCACAAGTGGCAGATGGCCAGAAAAATGACTTCAAAGGCCCATGGCTCTGGGAACAAGCGAGACTTTCTTGACCATCATGTGTGGCTGGAGGCCTCCGGGCAGATATTTACTTTCATTCATAATCTTTCTTTGTGAAATCTTTTATACTTAATAAACTCTCTGCTTCAAAACTTTGGCTTCTGCGAGACAAGAAACTTTTATTGAAAGAAGTACCAGACTTCTACATCACTACATAATCTGGTGATCGTTATAGTATCCCACTGGTATAATCACTGTAGACACATCATGTCCTCTGATCATGACACGTGCTTTCTTTCAGTCAGAGGCCTCTGGGCAGCCAGTCTGCAGCTGTTTGATGAACTTGTTTAGGCCTTTTATGATGCTCTGGGAAAAATGCACAGCATGCACTGGATCCGTTGCAGCAGTCTAAACGATTCACCAGCCTCTCTCATCATCCTTAAAGGGTAGTTTCCTGAGTGTCACTCCCTTTGCCTATCCCTCAGGTCACCAGCGTGCTCCTTGATGGCTGACTAGATCCAGATCTACACCTAGTTTCACAGCAGGTCAGTAGCATAGGGCTACTGTTCTCGTCAAACTAAAAGTGACAGGTCTGACATGCCCATTTCCATGACCATAGCCCCTCCCACTGCACACACAACTCCTCCCAAATCGCCGCCCATCGCACGCCCCAAACCATGCCTAAAAACCGCCCATTCAACGCCCCTTAATCTGTTAGATCTGATATCATGTCAGTAATTCAATTAAGTTTTAATATCTTTAAAAATAAAATGATATTAAGCTTGTATTAACCTCTTACTAAGCCATTATAAATATGGACAATGGCTAATTGATCCGTCTATCTTCCTAAAGCTAAAGTAGCTTTGATTATGTCACCACAGGTCCTGGAAGGGAACTGGGGCAGTCCCTTTGTTAGATCCTGCAGGACCTGTGATGTTGGAAATTTGCTTTAATTATATACAATCGTGTTTAATAAAATCGAAGGCGTACGTGATTTAAGCAAAATATTTGATCAACGCATCTAACACAGATATGTATCATTTACAATGTATTAACAATAGCTAATTGTGGCACCGAGTGTGGATGCTTTACATTTCCAACGGGGAAGCCTCTCACCACTTCTCTATCTATCTTCTAATACGCTATCTAATAAATATTGACATTAACGAAAAGTTTTTGTCCTATTTCATAGCCGCAGCTATCACAGATATTCAACATATCTATCTATCTAGCTTCTAATACACCAGCTTTCGATCAATTTCTACAAACATGTACCAAATTTAGAAGTCCACAATATTTATACATGTGTTACGAGGCGTCAAAAGCCCACAGTGATAGCAAGAAGAATGCAACGAGCAGCTGTGACAATAGCAAATCCTAAGATTTTTAAAAATAAAATCTCTTTATCAGGCTATTAAAATCCTATTAATTTCTTCTATAAAAATCTAAGCTATCTGACTGTCTATATGTCTGTTCTATCAATCATGTTTATCAAGCTATTAAATCCTATAAGGCACTTATATGAATCGCCTTATCTATCTGTCTATTTATCTGTCTATTTATCTAAACGGTTCTAACATCTTGGGGTTTGGGGGTCATCTTAACGTCTGCGTTAACGGTCGTTCCGTCAGTTTGTGAGTCGCGGGGTTGTAATCGATTTGTTTGCTCAGTTATCGGACTGTTTGAGAGACTTGCCCCTACTTGCGACGCCTGAGGATAGCATTGAGTTTGTTCAGTTTTAACGCACGCCGGCGTATCAGTCTTGTTACATCGGCGCCGCCTTTTTTTCCTAGCTTTTTTAGAGCGTCTAGCCGCAAAGTACATCTTTATAGCCTGTTTTAACTTTCTACAGTAGCTCGCGCCCTTACAGATGTTTTTGCGTTTTTAAAAGGCTATCCACAGCCAATCATCTCTAGTAAATTCTTACCTAGTATTTTTTTTTCAATCTCGTCGATGTGTGTAATCAGTCTTGCGCATCGTGTATTTGTCTAGCACTAATTTTTCTGGGACTGTTAAACGCTAAAAACATAGAGTCTTTCAAGCATTTTAAATAGTTCGCTACACGTAACATTTTGTCATTGTATTGTGCGAGAGACGTCAACGTATTATGGTCCCAACACGAACAAGAATGAGCAAGAGATATTGTGTTTATATTGTGCATTGTTTGCCTGACACGGATCTGCCTGTTGTACGTCATCGTGTATGTCTAACGTGTCAAATGTAATGCGCATTTTAAAAGTCTGTGTATCAGGTGTTTCCGGTACTGATGTTATGTCTCACAAATCTGAAATATCATTTAGCACGCACGTTGGCAATTTGATAGTTAGATACAGTACATACAGATAAGATAGATAGATAGATGATAGATAGATAGATAGATAGATAGATAGATAGATAGATAGATGATAGATAGATAGATAGGGCGATTCATAGAAGCGCTTAATAGGATTTAATAGCTTGATAAACGTGATTGATAGCACAGATATATAGATAGAAAAATAGATGGATAGATAGACAGAGAGCTTAGGTTTTTATAATATTCATAGAAGAGATTATCAGGATTTTAATAGCCTGATAAAGATATTGATAGAACCTTAATATAATTTTATTTTTAAAGCTCTTAGGATGTGTCCGGATATGTTTGGACAACTATTTTCTGTTGTCACAGCTGCTCGTTGCATTCTTCTTGCTATCACTGTGGGCTTTTGATGCCTCGTAACACATGTATAAATATTGTGGACTTCTAAATTTGGTATGTGTTTGTACAAATTGATCGACATTATTCGTTAATGTCAGTATTTATTAGATAGCGTATTAGAAGATAGATAGAGAAGTGGTAAGAGGCTTCCCTGTTGGCAATGTAAAGCATCCACACTCGGTGCCGCAATTAGCTATTGTTAATATTTATAAATGATACATATCTGTGTTAGATGAGTTGATCAAATATTTTGCTTAAATCACGTACGCCTTCGATTTTATTAAACACGATCTTATACAATTAAAGCAAATTTCTAACACCACAGGTCCTGCAGGATCTAACAAAGGGACTGCACCAGTTCCCTTCCAGGACCTGTGGTGACATCATCACAACTACTTTAGCTTTAGGAAGATAGACGGATCAATTAGCCATTGTCAATATTTATGATGGCTTAGTAAGAGGTTAATACAAGCTTAATATCATTTTATTTTTAAAGATATTAAAACTTAATTGAATTACTGACATGATATCAGATCTAACAGATTAAGGGGCGTTGAATGGGCGGTTTTTAGGCATGGTTTGGGGCATACGACCGGCGGCGCTTTGGGAGGGGCCGTTGGTGGAGTGGGCGGGGTTATGGGCAGGGAAAGGGGCATGTCGACCTGTCACTTTTCGTTTGACAAGAACAGTAGCCCTATACTGCTCAGGTCTTCTCCTGTGCTTACTGTGCACACTCTCACTTATATAGACACACCTCAGCCCCACAAAGAGACACTACAGTGCAACGCTCAGATGTCGCAACGTGCACGGTCAAATTATGTTCAAGGATCCAAGGTCCCTTCTGATTGACACTTACTCCAGGAAGTTGACATCCAGAAATGTCATTCCTAAAGTCATCAACTAACGCAGGATGAGTCGATACCACTGAGACAATAGTTTCCAGATCCTACCGTACATGACAGGGGGTGCCCAGACTCAATGGGGTACATGGCATAAGACAGTATCAAACAGTGTAACATTGCATGCTGGTCACAATAACATCAACAATTGTGCTTTACGAAGATACACGCAACTTGCCCCTTATAGCAGACAACTACCTCTAACTTCCACAGAACTTGCTCTTAAGTTTGTTGTAGCTAGGAGGCCTACCTCTATAAGGCTTCATCCTTGTGTGAGAATTTCTGATGGTCAACAAGATTTGATTTTCGAGTAAAACTTTTCCCACATTCTGGGCAAGCAAATGGCTTCAACCCTGTGTGAATTCTCTGATGTTTAACAAGATCTGATTTGTCGACAAAACATTTCCCACATTCTGAACATAAAAATGGCTTTAACCCTGTGTGAATTCTCTGATGAATAACAAGATCAGATTTTTGGTTAAAACATTTCCCACATTCTGAACATGGAAATGGCTTCTCCCCTGTGTGAACTCTCTCATGTCTAAGAAGATTTGCTTTATTTATGAAACATTTCCCACATTCTAAGCAGAAAAATGGCTTCTCCCCTGTGTGAATTCTCTCATGTTTACCAAGATTTGATTTCTGGTTAAAACATTTGCCACATTCTGAACATGAAAATGGCTTCTCCCCTGTGTGAGTTATTTGATGTCTAACAAGATCTGATTTATCTAGAAAACATTTCTCACACTCTGAACATGAATATGGCTTCTCCCCTGTGTGAATTCTCTGATGTCTAACAAGATCAGATTTGTGGGTAAAACATTTGCCACATTCTGAACATAAGAATGGTTTCTCCGCTATGTTAGCTCTTTGGCATACAGTAGACCTTCTAAAACTTTTGTTTTGCTGAACAGTCTGTGATAAATCAGAAGATAAGAACTGGTTAAAGGCGTCAGATGACAGATCTTTGCTGTGAAGGCCTGAGGGTATATCTTCATCTTGTGTCATACCACAATCATCTGCTGTAA
Source organism: Bufotes viridis (assembly GCA_033119425.1). NCBI lineage: Eukaryota > Metazoa > Chordata > Amphibia > Anura > Bufonidae > Bufotes > Bufotes viridis. Next base: position 8,119 of record JAKVIS010002537.1, on the reverse strand, counting down.
ACCCCAAATATATAACGTGCTCCTCTGAGCTCCTGGTGCAGTCATCTGCCAAGAATAAAACTAATTTTAATATTTTTGAATAGTATAACCTTAAAATGATATTGATATTCTACATTTCTAAATATTAAACTCTCTGACAGATTACAAAGGCGTGTAGCAAAATTCATTTATTACATGACTATGATATTAGTGGCAAAACAGATCATAATAAAACAGTAGATCTCAGGATCAGTAGAGGATCACAAAATCATGATGCTAAGTTCCCACCACCACTTAGGAGAACATAAGGCAAAGGAGAGAAGAAAAATTGTATGAAAAAGTTATGACTTTGGAGTTAGTCTAGGGATGTCCATACACAAGATGGCTGTTGATTAAGGGCTAATTTGGCCTAAAGCAGTCTCTCTTGATTGACGCCCAATGAGTGATAAAATGTAAGTATTGTATCTACTAAAGCAAGAGGACAGTGATGAGGCATCAACGAGTTATAGAGAAAAAGACAAATGCAGTAAAGACTAAAAGAGGGAAGTAAAAAAACATCAAAAACTTTTTTTTAAGTACAAAAGTAATCAACTTAAAACTGAAAGTTTTGGCTGTCTCTGAAATATGGATGTAATGATGAAGGAGAATAAGACTACTAAATGTTGGAATAAGGGAAATATATGTAATTGGGTTTAAGGATTATTCTGGTTCGTACAAGTTATCTCCCTATCCACACTGGTAGGGCCCCACCGATCACGAGAACGGTTACCACGTAAACCTCAGATCCCTCTGAAATGAATAGAGTGGCAGGTCAGGCATGCAAACCGTGGCTTCAATCATCTCCATGGGAGTTCCAGTATTAGCCGACCGCTGTACTCAGCTGTCTCCAGGACTCCTGTAAAGACGAATGGAGTGGCAGTGCGTATGTTCAACTTGCCACTCCATTCACTTTGGGGGCTCCAAGGGGTACTGTCTACCCGTTCTCATGATCTCATGGTTATGCCCCATCAGGACATAGAAAAGAAAACCAATCTGCCAGTAAAGGGTCAAAGCCAGTTAACAGGCAGAGGTCAGGCACGGGAGATCAGAAAGTAGAATGAGCACATTTGCAGGGAACTAGATAGCTAAAATACTCATTGCTCAGACACCCTTCCACAAGAGAAGGTGGCTTAAATGCCCTGGGAAGGCTCAGCCAGAGGCTGGCAGATTACAAGCTACATGTGTTAACCATGGAGGGAGCATATGAACCCCCAGGAGAACAAAGCAAGAGAGCTTGGGGAAGGCAATGGGCATGGGGGAGAGGGGTGTACAGCTGTAGAAATGCAAGTAGAAAGGGGTCTATAACTGGCTGAATTTATATAACTGGTCATAACTGGTCATAACCTGGATCATTAGAGAGTGGGCCGTGGACACTGTTCTTTTAGTGCAAACATTTTAACAGCAGGACTTCATTACAGTGCAGTATTCTGACGTATGTTTTCAAAGGTCTCTACCCCAGTACAACATATTGTGGGCATTTTGTACTATTCTCATGCTTTGTAAAAGACCACAAATGTTTTCATCTCCCCTGAGTTGGTGGGAGTCCACTGATGGATCAGAACATTATTGATGTTTGTGTTGTCATCTATATACTACTCGGCATGTATATCTTTTCCACTATCATGTGAATGAATTCTGCAGAGAAGAAATAGTGGGAAAAACAGTGGAGCTTCATAACTGTTACTGGTGGATAGCGTTCATATGATGGGTGAATGGAGTGACAATGGGGTACTTGTGGGAGGCTGATTATTGTCTGTGCGGAGATGACTGTCACTCTTAACAAAGATAAGTGACAGGGTCTGACCACAGATGGAGGATGGAGGGATGGGGCTGAGTGGGGAAGCTCTCAGGTGCTATTCAGGTTTGATTCTGTATATTTAACACACTGTTGATCTCCCTTTGGCTGCTTTACCAGTTTGGATCACTTACAAATGAGAAGACCAAAGTCGGTTGAGACCGTAGCCGAATGTTTTTCCATCTGGAGACAGCCAGATAAGAGCATCTAAACCCGGCATAATTGTATAGCGGTATGTTGTTCCTTATACCTTGCATAGTATGATAGTCACCATTTGGTTCCATCCTTGAGTTAGTTTTATGATCAACGGGCTTTTGCCTGCTGCGTCGTCTTCTCCAGTTTATTAGTTTACTTCGGGCAGTTGCTATGCAATTATCAGCGGAACCAACACTGTGCATCAACTGGTTACCGATGCAGGCCAAGCTCACTTGGAAAGGAGTTCTTGATTGGATAGCCTATCTTTAAATATTTTTGTTCTTTGCTGTGAATGTGGACAGGGATAGTGTAAGCTCTGTGCATTTATAACCTGTAAATCTTCGTATGATGTAACTAGTATCAAGCTCCTTGTCTGTCTATATTGGTTTTTCCATGTATTTTAATCCAGATCTTGTTTTCTGAGTGTCACACTGGTAGCCAACTACAACAACGTTACCCCAGGAGGTAGGTAGATCAATGCACAGGGGTTAAAGGGTGAATACCAGGAAAACAACAGGACAACGCCCTTACCTTAAACCTAAAGTCAAACTGGTTAGTTGGCACAGAGGGTCCACACCCACTGCCCGTTAGACGGAGTCTTGTAGTTTTTTTTTATCTTTGTTGCTTTGATCTATTTCGCGTTCACTTCAGTACAGCTCTGTAGATTGGTTTTGTTCTCTTGTCCTGATGTTCATGTGAGGGCTAGTATTTCAGATGTTTTTTTTTCTTCATAGGGGTATCTTCAGAGACAGCGAGAGTCACTGGTGTTTGGTTTAAAGGTTCAGCATTTAGGGACAGAAACCAGGCAAAGTGTCAGGGAAAGCTAGAGTCAGGGGTCAGTTGTTTGCTATTCTTTATTATCTTCTTTTGTCTGATTTTTTGATTCATTACCCAACCCAACAATCTTCATCATCAGTCTGCTTTATTACCTGGCGGATATCTTCATAATCTGTCTGCTTCATTACCTGGTGAATATTTTCATCATCAGTCTGCTTTATTACGTGGCTGACATCTTCATCATCCGTCTGCTTTATTACCTGGCTGACATCTTCATTATCCGTCTGCTTTATTACCCGGCTGACATCTTCATCATCCATCTGCTTTACTACCCGGCTGATATCTTCATCATCCATCTGCTTTATTACCCGGCTGATATCTTCATCATCCATCTGCTTTATTACCCGGCTGATATCTTCATCATCTATTTGCCATTATTTATTTGGTTACTGTCATCTATTGTTAGTTTACTCCTGTACATTCATTGTTTTCCAGTGTTGATATGTGCTTCATACACAGGGAAGGACTGGAAACTAAACGTGGCCCCACTTTGTAGTCAGGTCCAAATTGACAAAAGGTAGGGCCAACACAAGTAGGTGGGGCCAGCAATACCATACTGCATTATACGACCTCGGCAGAGCCAAATACAACTGGGCATTAAAAAATAATGCCCCAGTAGAACAAAATACCTCCCCAAAAATTGCCACTCTGCTGCCACGTTCTGTTCTCCTACTTCAGTTGCCTCAGGATGACAATACAATTGAATTCAGGAGTCAGGAGGGGAACGTCAGATCATTACTTACCTGGCAGGAAGTTTCCCTGTAGGATCCAACGGCCCTGTTCATTCATATTTCTTGTAATCGTCCACTTGTTATATAATTCAGCTTTACTGTAAGTCCTTGTGGTATTTGAGTACTGGGAGACACAGTCCCAAGAAAGGCGACTGTTATAGGAGCAATCCAGTTCTGCAGTCTAGTGAACAATCATTGTCATTACAATTAAGACCAAAAATCAGGTAATCTGTCATAATGGGCAGTTGTAGTGCATTGATTTGACTGGGGCCCTGAAGTTTCCTAAAGTATGAACAGTTAGTTTTACAGGATTAAGTACTAAATCAGCTTGGGAGGGCACATTCCTTTTAGTTTTTTTCTACTTGTAAACTCAGGATCCTTACTGCAGAACCAATGTCCTGCAATGATGAAAAACAGTATCAGTGGCTGCCTTACACAAGAGAAATCTTACTGTCTAATGGCTCTTTAAGGATGAAATGTTCAACCATGGATGTTTCTCAGATTAAATATCTTGGAATCAATCTAAAGAATGTTTCCCAGGTCTATACATTGTACCTACAGGAAGAAAGGCAGAATGCTGGGAAATACTTGTAATCTGTTTATTAAGGTGCCCATATACTATCAATATCTGGTGGCTGACACAAATTTTTTCCAACCCATCCACTCATGAATGCTTGGTTGAGCGTGTTTGTTCTGACTGGGGAAAAAGGTGCTGTCAGAGGCCTCTGGAGGATCAGATATTGAAATTCATCTGTCGGAAGAGAGTTGGAAGACTGCTATACACATGACAAAATGTTGTCACTCCAACTGAAAATGATGGGTGGAGCCGACTCCTGTACATCCATATGTTGATATCAATTTAGCAGAACAATCTTTCTAGATTATATAAAAATTAGATTGCTGGGATCCAGACGTCCTCTTGGGACCCACTGTGCCCACTAACCAGTTTGGCTTTGGGCTTAAACCTAAAGATGTTGTCCTAGAAGTTCCCTGGTATTCATTAACTCCTGTACCAGGATGTGGATTCCACTGCAGGAAACCAACCAGGCCCCCAGTGGAGTACATAGAAGTAAGGGCCCCATAGCAAGGATCAAATCAGGCCCCCCACACAGGACAGAAGGTTTTCTCCCTAAACCCCTTTCAATGACCCTTGGGCCATTTTTTCCACTGCCTTGTTTGCTAAAGGTTTTTTCTTTAGAGGGTAGAGTCCTGACTAAGTTCTCACCCCAAGTAGAAGAGGGGATGATCTTGCCCCTACCTCTGGGAGTAGCCCTGGTGTTATTTGTAGATTTGTACAATCTACAAAGACTGTAAAAAGATTTGTACCTATGACACTGGCTGACCTGTTACGTGTGCGCTTGGGCTAAAGGCATCTGTGTTGGCCCCATGTTCATATGTGCCGAAGTGAATATGTGCAAATGGGCCTCTAGGAGCAACAGGGGCGTTGCTGTTACACCTAAAGGCTCAGCAATCTCTACAACCGCTGCACATATGCACATTGATTTACAGGGCTAAGCAGTGAAAATGTCATAAATAGGGATGAGCGAATCGTCTTTGCATGAAACATCCGAAGTCAATTCGCATAAAACTTCGTATTAGAGTGTATTGGCTCCGATAAGCCGAAGTTATTACTTCGCGAAGAGACTTTGCGAAATAATTGATTTCTACTGTAAAAAAGCATTTCCCGAACTCGGGTTAGGTCCCAAGTGGGTAAAACAAAAAAGGGGATGATCAAATAACAGTCATATAGATCACTGGAACATTAGTATAACAGACATTGTATATATCTTATAACTTGACAGCCACATACCTGAATCCCTGGTACCTGGTACCTGCATCCCTGGATCTAATGGAGGCTGTTACAGCACCAGAAGGGGTTAATAAGTATGGTTTATCCCAGCATGCATGCTGGGCCCACACTCCCTGGATTTTATGTGGCTGTCGTGGCCCATAACAGGTAAGATTCAGCGTTGGGAGGATTTTATGTGGCTGTCATGGCCCATAACAGGTCAGATTTAGCGTTAGTATCACTCACGGGACAGCCTTGGCGTGGCGAGTGGCTTATTACCTTTTGATCAAAACGTACACTAATGTCCTCTTATAGCTTCTATCTTGGGCAGAGTTCTGGTTGCAGAATGCTGTTGCATTTTTTTGTTTATCATGTCATGTGGTCATCCAGCCATATGGTGGCAGTATTTCTGTTATATATTGACACAGAGCAACACTAAGATATATATATATATATATATATATATATATTTTTCCCCAGTCGCCTCCATGACAGCGATTGAGATTGCCTTCCTCTGATAGGACTGGAAAAAACACGAAGAGGTTAAAAACCCCACCCCTTCCCCTCATCGCCAGTGTTTTTACCTGTCCTGTCAAGGAAGGAATGCCAGAGAGGTGCTGGGAGCTCTTCTAGTTTCCCTGATTTTATGCCATTACTGGAAGTTTTTTCTGCAGACCGGAGGTCGATTCCAGCGTCCGGCTCTTCCCTCCTCCAGGTGCGGTCTGTTCCAGGGTCTCCCCTGCTTATGGAGTCCCCAGCGAAGATCCCTCTGCGGCGGCCCCGGCTGGGCTTGATGCAGTGCGGCATGGGCGGCTGGAGCAAAGCTATGACGCGCTTCCCTCCAGCCGCCGGGTAATGATGTCGTACGCTGGAGGCGTGACCTACGCAGTGACGTTACGTGGGGCGTGACCAGCGCTAATTCAAAATAGACATGCCGGTTTCTGCAGTGCGCCTAGCGTTTCTCACCCTGCCTGCTGTACAGCGTTGCTGTGGACGGAAGCTGGAAAAATGGGCGCCCCTACCACCACCGGCTCGTGTCCTGAGCCCCCCCACCACTCTGGGAGGTGTGAGTAGCCTGCTGGCACCTGGTCATTGTTTTATTTTTGCCATGCTGTGGTTGACCCTTTCCCCCCCTGTGTGTTACAGGGAGAAAAGTAGTCTTCCTCCTCTGCTAAGCCCAGGAGGTGCGGTGTTTGCTCTAAGCGTCTACCTTCCCCTGGGTCTAAGCCACTGTGTAAGGACTGCACCATTTCTATCGTGAAGTCGGAGTCATCCAGTCTTATGGAGGAGATTAAAACACTAGTTAAAGTAAAAGTCCACTCAGCTCTGGCTTCTAGGGACCCTCCTGCCTCCCCTAGACCCAGCCTCACCACGGCCACAGATCACCCTCCTTCAGAGATCCCAACTACTCTGGGAGTGACCTCGACTCAGTTAACCCTGACCTATTGGACATCGAGACTCTTCCTAGATCCCAAAAATTGGAGGAAAATAGCGAATATAGAAGGTTTCTCTTCAACCCAGAGGACATTGACGAATTAATCAGAACCATCAGAGCCACTATAAGAATGGAGATCCCTAGGAAATCAAGATCAGTCCAAGAGGAGATTTTGGGGGGTTTAGGAGCACAGGTCGGTGTTCCCTGTTCCGGACAATATCCAAAAGATGATAAGGGCAGAATGGGATAAGCCCGAGAAAGGCTCCTTTATTCCCCGTGGTCTGAAAAGATGATACACCTTTGACGAGGCAGATTGTGCTGTTTGGGAAGCTATTCCCAGGGTTGACGCCCCCGTTGTCAAGATGGCAAAGCGTATAGTCCTACCGTTCAAGGACGCTGCGCAACTCAAGGATCCTATGGAAAGAAAAGCGGAGAGCCTTCTTAAGAAAACATGGGAGACCACGGCTGCTGTCTTAAAGCCTGGTGTAGCGGCGACATTTGTCGCTCGTACACTGACCTCTGTATGGCTAGAACAACTGGAACACCACATAGTTAATAAGTCCCCTTGGGAAGAAATCCTGGATAGTCTTCCCCCTTCTCAGGAAGGCCACCTACTTTCAAGCTGCGGAGTCTGTCAGGCTATCCGCCCGCATAACGGTCCTCTTGAACACCACCAGAAGGTTTCTGTGGCTGAAAGCCTGGTACGGCGATACCATCTAAAAAAACAGGCTAATATCCCTACTAGAGATGAGCGAACACCTGGATGTTCGGGTTCGAGAAGTTCGGCCGAACTTCCCGAAAATGTTCGGGTTCGGGATCCGAACTCGACACAAACTTTATCCCGAACCCGAACCCCATTGAAGTCAATGGATACCCGAACTTTTAGGCACTAAAAAGGCTGTAAAATAGTCCAGGAAAGGGCTAGAGGGCTGCAAAAGGCAGCAAAATGTAGGTAAATGCCCTGCAAAAAAAAGTGGATAGGGAAAGAATGAATTAAAATAAAATAAAATAAATAAAAATTAACCAATATCAATTGGAGAGAGGTCCCATAGCAGAGAATCATGTGTCATATCACCCACCACTGGAGAAGGCCACTTTCAGTTATTTCGGCCCCAGCACCCAGACAGAGGAGAGAGGTCCCACAGCAAGGAATAAGAAGACATATCACCCACCAATGGAGAAGGCCCTTTCAGTTATTTCGGCCCCAGCACCCAGACAGAGGAGAGAGGTCCCACAGCAAGGAATAAGGCGTCATATCACCCACCACTGGAGAAGGCCACTTTCAGTTATTTCGGCCCCAGCACCCAGACAGAGGAGAG
>JAKVIS010002536.1:0-22356 GCA_033119425.1 Bufotes viridis | reverse complement strand
TTGGGCGGTATGATGCGATGTGACAATCTGCTAGTCCTTCTCCTCATATATGTAATATAATGCTTTTACCCGCGGCCTTATGGCTGCATCTATTTAACCCTAGTATCTATCTGCTACTCTGTCAACATGAAAAACAACATGAAAAATCCCCACATTTTGTGAAATTCGTCTTTCTCCAATTTACATCCATCTACTTAGTAATGCGTGAAATGACAATGGCGTGACGCTACACTTACTGCGGTGTAATTAATACTCTTGTATCGTACAGTACGTGAGGGTTGTGCACATATATCTGTCCGGCTTCCTAGCAGAAAGAGAAACCAACTGCTGCTAAATAGAGGAAAAAATCCAAGCCTTCGTCTGTAAAACCGATGATGATCTGTCAGATTCTAAACATGCCGAACAATGGGGCACGTACCGCGCCTTCTGTCTAACCCGGTCATCGTCGGTCCGGAGATACTGAGGTTGCTTACAAGACACAGAACTCATGCATTTCCAAAATAAGCGTTACCACGTATCCACGTACTACAAATCCTGATTTATTCCCACGAATTCCGACACATTTTATACTTTTTTAGGATTATTTCATAGTTATGCTCTTCTACAGGAATTTTTTTTATGAGTGCAGGACCTTGTCTCACCTGTAGGTGTCACTTTTCCAGCAAGATTGTAAAGAGGAAATAACCACAGCAATATAATGTGCATACATTTACAATACAGTCTTGTTTTCACATACAGAGGCGCTGGCATCAATTAAGGGGGATCATTCAGGGGGCTCCATATCATTCATTAAAAAAAAGCATGTACCCCCTTGACATCTGTTACTCCTACAACCAATACTGTCTCCAGACCTTTTGCACATTCTGTACAAGTGCCCATGCCAGTGCACTGGAGCAGGACTGTATTGTAAATTAACATTTGTTTCCAGAGCTGATGTTCTCTGGTATCAGCCTCCTCTGCTCATGGATCTTCAGCCCCTTCCTCTCTCCCCAGTTATGAGTCATTTTTTACTATTTTCAGTTTTTTTTATGTTTCCTGTGGAGATGTTTGAATGACTCTACGGCCGGCTCGGAGCCCAGGACGAGGGTGGTTGGAATGTGAGGTTGTCCACGCTCTGTCCTGTGGTCAATGAATTCCAAACACGATCTGTAATGACCACGTTTTGTATACCGACCGTGCAAATATTTACCCGGGGACTCAGTAACTATAACATTGTGAGCATGACAAATGGTGGTGGTTACCATTCACTAAGGGGGTAGTGGGTGGTGTGAGGACACAAGTCATCTTCTAGCACTGGTCTAGCAGTTTAATTCAATACTCAGGCCCTTAAAGGGATTCTCCACTTTGGACAGTCCTTACCCATTAGAAGATACGCTGATCACAAAGTATCCTCCTCCAGTGATCCCCATTGATCACCTGTAATCTATGAGGAAACCTGGCAGGAAGTGTTCAGTTTCCCTGCAGCGCTACCACAGGAGAAATGGAGTATTACACAGTGTGCATACACATTAGTGGTTGGATGTGTAACGAAGGGCAGGACAGGTCCTCCAAAGAGATGATAGAACAGGGGACCCCCTCTCTCCAATTAACTCCCTAATAAGGATCTAGGAAATGGGTTTTCGTAACTGGACAACCCCTTTAAGGACTGCCCACTGACTCAAAATGCACAAATAGGATTTTAATAAATAAATAAAATAGATTTTTCTTAATATTTGTCACGCTCCCCATGACTGGCATGGGAATGGGGTGCAGTAATAGTTGTTGCCCTAGGGACCTGGACTCTAATGGGCTCAAAGGCCCCTCTGCTGCAGCACCAGGGTTATAAATGGCTCCTCATAGGTGGGAAGAAGGGGGTTCTGTTGCATTGGGGAACAGGTTCTTAATGTTACCCATCTCATCTCCATCATGAAGAAGAAGGAAGAAGAAGAAGACTGTCAAAAATTTGGCTCCAGACAACAATAACTAAAAGCGCCATCTAGAGGCCAGAAAAGGTCCTGCATTCAAGTAACCAAAATCAGACTAAAGAAGAGCATAACACATGAAGATGTCTCGAGGGTGAGATCATTTAACCCCTTACTTGAATTACTGGCATTAGTTTTTCCTCCCCAATTAAGGCTCAGGACACATTTGCACTTTACTAAACACAAGAGATGGTTGCCATTTACCTGCAATTCTGTGGGCGACAAGACCGTCCAGATTGTAGTTCTCGTCCTCTGGGGCTTCCCGGGCTTGAACTTGAGGGGTGACTGCGGGAGGTCCTGGAGATGGTACAGTAGTTTGCTGCGGACTGCTCTGCATGAAGGCAGACAGTGGTGGGATAGACGATGAGGGAGTAGTCCCATAGCTGTAACTTCTTACTAAAGTTGAAGGAGCCTGTTGGGTCTGATATCCATAAGGAGAATAGGTTCCAGATGAATATGGCTCCCTGTACTCATTCGTAGGTCGAGCTGTGTCAGTGGGCCTCATGGCTTCCAAGGAATAAGACCTTGGAGCTTGCTCCACAGGTGTAGGAGCCTGGCTAACAGGAGCAGATGGCAGGCTACCAGGTGATGACAGCCCATATGCATTGCTTGGTCTTGGGGATGCCACCTGTGGAGATGGCTGGCTGTAGATACCCAGCGCCGGTTGGGCGGATAGCGAACCCGTTACTGGCATCGTTTTGTCTTCTTTTCGGGCAACAGGTACACTCTGTGACTTGTGCATCTGTGAGAATGAAGGATCAAGGTCCAACATTAGCATGTTAAGTGCTTCAATTGACTGTTCAATCTCCTTCTGGGAGGCCATCGTGGGGAACTCTGGGATACTATGACTCTGGGGAACAGTCTGAAAAGTGCTTGGCTGGGAAGTTGGGGTCACCCTTTGATTCTCCTCCTGCTGACGGGAGGGTGGACGGCTGCCACCTTGTTGCCATGAGTTAAGACCCCTCTGTACAGCTTCTTTGCTGCTTACGCTTCTGGCTGGTGCTTGAGGCAGCTGTGAACCAACTTCATAATTTGCCGGTTCTGCATTTGGGAAGGACTGAGATCGGTACATCCCATTGGGGTCATAATAGTATAAGTGCTTTTGGTTTACTGTGTCTGGTTGGGGTTGTCCCCATCCGGATATTGCTGGTTGGTTAACTTGGTAAGAGGACAGGTTATCTTGGGCGGATAGGGAAGGTCTCATCTGATGGCCAACATCTGGAGAATAAGGTGTAGCTGTGGTTTTTAAGATGTTCTGGTTGTTGTATGGATATCCACCATTGATCATAGTCTCCTTACCAGGATAGCCATGCTTATGCAGCTTCTCTATGCCATTGATGGTAGCTGGACCATTGACCATGTTCATATGTGGAGACTGATGATAGCCAGTCTCATTAATATGAGGGGTACCATCAAACGAAGACAGTGTACCCAAACTTCCAACACTGTGTCCATCGTGGTTGGGTAGGTCATCATCTAGGATGTCTGTCTCCCTTTCAGCTGGTGGGGACATACTGGTCCCATTGACGTGAATCTGAGCTGGCACCACATGTAACATGGCTCCTGTAACAGCTGTGCTGGGATTTAGGTTGTGCATCTGGGTGTCAGAATCCAAGCCAAAGCCAACGAGAAGCCTTTCGAGCTCTTGTTTTTCCTCGGGCGTCAACCCTTGGTTAGCGGCCGCATTGGCCACCTGCTCATCTGTTTTGTCAGTCTTTGTTGAAGCGGTAGAATTGCCCGAATCGCTGCTCACCGATAAGGTGTGTTCAATGTGATTGGGAGCAGAAGAGAGAGGGATGCCACTAGCGTTGACCGTGCTGGTACTCCCGTTGGTCGAGTCTTTCTTTTTCACTCTGGCGTACAAACTTCCATCCAGAGGTCCTTGGGTATGTCCGACTTCTGCAAGAAAAGAGGACAAAAACAGTAAGTATGTAGATGAAGGACACATAAATATCCCCATCTCTAGTGCTCTGCTCAGTCAGTAAGCAATTACGATATGTCTACAGCCAAAATGTCTTTTAAATGAAACCGCTAAGACCTCCCGATATCAGCTCCTACCGCGGCCCGAAGGCATTAACCCTCCATCACGACCAACATCAGCTCATAAATCTTGAATAATTGTTCATCTTCTGAACGCCATCACTTTAATCCCACAGGAACCTGTCCCCGATCCAAGCACTTAATCCCACCATGATTAGACTAGGGGCTCTGCGAGCTGACGCGTTTTAATGCATCGGGTAAATGGAGTTTTGTAAAGTCGTAAAAAAACATATGGTAATCGATCCTCAGCGTTCACCACAAACTAGATTAAGAGTCTCAGGATTGGGTTACAATCTCAGAGTTGTCCCATTTATCGTCAGAGATGTTAACCTTACAACAAGGTGAATCACATTGGATCATGCTGTCCTGTTTATTTTCAAGGTCATTGGCGCAATACAGTAAATAAGAAGAGATGCTACTCCCATTATCACTTACTCCCACCATTCTCATCATATGGCCCTAAAGGGATCAGCCCAACCCATAACTGGGCAGATCTGCCATACAGAAGTGGGTGACAACAACTGCTGGAGCCCTAATGGGGACCATATTAGACCTTGGCCAGGTTATCCAGAAACTAGAGAATACGGATGACCACTACTATGAGATCTGCTTTGGCATCAGAGGCATAACCTGGACCCCTATCCATACCTTGGCTCCACTTAACTGTATGTGCCATCTTGGAATACTGGTTTCTCTGGTGGACCTTTGAGATATGATAGGGACCAGAGACTGGGTGCATCTGCGACCTCTGCACCACTATAGCTACACCTCATATTGGCATCTACGGTACATGTCACCCAGGTTCCTAAATACAGAGATATCCAAGAAATGGCTGCCTCATACAGCAAATCTTGGATGACTGTAATACAAATCTTTACGTCTGTAACCTTCAGAGAAGCTGCGTTGGTCAGATGATGACCAGGGTTGATCCCCCTCCTGTCTATAGACATAATTAGTTTCAGCACAAGCAAAAAAAAATATTAAGCATTGATTTGGTTATTTCCAGCAGCTCTCCAGTGACGATCCTGAGGCATGAGGCGTCTTGTGCCTCATGCTTCAGTAATGACACTGCAGCATAGTAAATACATATGTTGCATGCTTCTGAATTGGTTGAGGTTTCCAAAATAGATGCAGTGCCCTACTATAACCCTCAAATAGCGCCTGTCGGGAGCTTGAAATTCCTGTCTTCTGCTCCATAACATGGAGTTTGCACCCCGTTCCACATGAAGACGGATACATTGTAGACACACAGATATACATTGTATCTCCTGCCTGTTGTTGTGTGTTGTTTTGCAGCGTAGGGGCCACACCCTGCTCCCTGGGGTTTACTGTCAGAGGAGCGGATATATTTAGAACCTCTGGGAAGCTCTCCATGGGCTGATTTACACCATGTTTTCTAGGGTGGAGGTGAGAAAAAACGAAATGGCTTCAAACCTCCCTCCCAAATGACCTCACGTTGCCAACACTATCGTGTAGACATTTCAAAAGTAGGAGAGGATTTGTCAGCGGGCGCTGGAGGGCTCAACCAACAAAGGCACCAAATAATCCTGCACCCCCAGGGTATGAGAGGAGACAGTCTAAGAGTCACACAAGGAGGGGCCCTAAACAAAACTGACAGACCACCACTGAGCCTGACTGCAGAACAAGGACCTCTGCGATCTGTTCTCCTTGTCTTATAGTTGTCAGAGATGGTAACATTCCAGTTGACGGCATCTAGTAGTCTGGGCAACATAATATGTATAATATACCATTTATGGGGCCAAATTGACTTGCGACCTGAGAGGTCAGTCAGTACTTTTGTGATATGACCTTGGAGGGTCTATGCAGCCCCTTTCCACCCCAAGGAGATAGCTGCATACAGATCTATACAGCCACCACTAGGGAGAGCTCAAGAGATTGCTACATACAGATATATACAGCCACCACTAGAGGGAGCTCAGGAGCTTACTACATACAGATAAATACAGTCACCATTAGAGGGAGCTCAGGAGATTACTGCATACAGATATATACAGCCACCACTAGAGGGAGCTCAGGAGATTACTACATACAGATATATACAGCCACCACTAGAGGGAGCTCAGGAGATTACTACATACAGATATATACAGCCACCACTAGAGGGAGCTCAGGAGATTACTGCATACAGATATATACAGCCACCACTAGAGGGAGCTCAGGAGATTACTGCATACAGATATATACAGCCACCACTAGAGGGAGCTCAGGAGATTACTGCATACAGGTATATACAGCCACCACTAGAGGGGGCTCAGGAGATTACTGTATACAGATATATACAGCCACCATTAGGGGGAGCTCAGGAGATTACTGCATACAGATATATACAGCCACCATTAGGGGAAGCTCAGGAGATTACTGCATACAGATATATACAGACACCACTAGAGGGAGCTCAGGAGATTACTACATACAAATATATACAGACACCACTAGAGGGAGCTCAGGAGATTACTACATACAGATATATACAGCCACCACTAGAGGGAGCTCAGGAGATTACTGTATACAGATATATACAGCCACCGTTAGGGGGAGCTCAGGAGATTACTGCATACAGATATATCCAGCCACCACTAGAGGGAGCTCAGGAGCTTATTGCATACAGATATATACAGTCACCACTAGAGGGAGCGCAGGAGATTACTACATACAGATATATACAGCCACCACTAGAGGGAGCTCAGGAGATTACTGCATGCAGATATATACAGCCACCACTAGAGGGAGCTCAGGAGATTACTACATACACATAGATACAGCCACCAATAGAGAGAGCTCAGGAGATTACTGCATACAGATATATACAGCCACCACTAGAGGGAGCTCAGGCGCTTACTACATACAGATATATACAGCCACCACTAGAGGGAGCTCAAGAGATTACTGCATACAGATATATACAGCCACCACTAGAGGGAGCTCAGGAGATTACTGCATACAGATATATACAGCCACCACTAGAGGGAGCTCAGGAGATTACTGCATACAGATATATACAGCCACCACTAGAGGAGCTCAGGAGATTACTGCATACAGATATATACAGTCACCACTAGAGGGAGCTCAGGAGATTACTACATACAGATATATACAGCCACCACTAGAGGGAGCTCAGGAGATTACTGCATGCAGATATATACAGCCACCAATAGAGAGAGCTCAGGAGATTACTGCATACAGATATATATAGCCGCCACTAGAGGGAGCTCAGGCGCTTACTACATACAGATATATACAGCCACCACTAGAGGGAGCTCAGGAGATTACTTCATACAGATATATACAGCAACCACTAGAGGGAGCTCAAGAGATTACTGCATACAGATATATACAGCCACCACTAGAGGGAGCTCAGGCGCTTACTACATACAGATATATACAGCCGCCACTAGAGGGAGCTCAGTAGATTACTGCATACAGATATATACAGCCACCACTAGAGGGAGCTCAGGAGATTACTACACAGATATATACAGCCACCACTAGAGGGAGCTCAGGAGATTACTGAATACAGATATATACAGCCACCACTATAGGGAGCTCAGGAGATTACTGCATACAGATATATACAGTCACCACTAGAGGGAGCTTAGGAGATTACTGCATACAGATATATACAGCCACCACTAGAGGGAGCTCAGGAGATTACTACATACAGATATATACAGCCACCACTAGAGGGAGCTCAGGAGTTTACTGCATACAGATATATACAGCCACCACTAGAGGGAGCTCAGGAGATTACTGCATACAGATATATACAGTCACTACTAGAAGAAGCTCAGGAGATTACTACATACAGATATATACAGCCACCACTAGGGCGAGCTCAGGAGATTACTGCATACAGGTATATACAGCCACCACTAGAGGGAGCTCAGGAGATTACTGCATACAGGTATATACAGCCACCACTAGAGGGAGCTCAGGAGATTACTGCATACAGATATATACAGACACCACTAGATGAAAGCACAGGATGCAGTGAGCTCCCCCTAGTGGTGGCTGCTGGTAGACATAATTTTATCATACAACTCTAGGTTTATGCAGAAATAGAGTGCAGTGGAGTTCCAACTGCTAAAACGATATATAAAGAAATCCATCAGATCAGAGTTTTGGATCTGAATCAACACGGTGTTATAAGCTTCCACCCCTGGTTCGGCGTGTACATATCACCTGTATACATCACATGTCCTTCTTTCAGGCAGGGCCAGTATTTTGGGAATCCGCCTGGTATTTCTCCCAGAGATTGCACAGTGCGGTATAACAATACTGGCAGGACTCTCGTGTTTATCTGTATTTTTTCAGGCGAACAGGACATGACTGCACTTACTGATTATTCCGCTGGCGAGTCTTAGTCCTGTCTGCTTCTGGGAAAGCTGAGTGACAACTATTATGGCTGCCATTCCTGCTCTCACAGAGATTGTGACCCAGCTTTCCCGCACTCCTGAATGGCTCATTATATAGTGATACATTTCCCTACATTTTATCTTTGCAGATTTGCCTTTCAGGGTCATCAGAAAGCCGGATGACAACTCTTATAGGAGCAGAACTGCAGCCATATTGGTTGTCACACAGCTTTTCCGCGGCCATCGTTATATGGGCAGAGTTGCTTTTCAAGGATCTGGAAAAACCCAGCTTTCCCAGTGACACATTCCCTTATCATCTTAGCTCTGCGTTCCTGGTCAGATTTGCTTTTCAGGAGCCTGAGAAAGAGGACGTGCCACAAGTCATACTGGTTGTCACCCAGTTTAGCATTTGAAGGATTTGTGTTCCTTTTAGGCTACATGCACACGACCGTTGCCTGCCTCCGCGTCCGCATGACGGACCGTTTTTTTGACGGATCCGTTTTTTTGGAAGATCCATTGTAATAATGCCTATCCTTGTCCGCAAAGATGAAAAAAATAGGACATGCTCTATTTTTTTGACGGAAGGTAAACACGGACCACGGATGCGGAACAAAAACGGATAAACATCCGCATTTTTTGATGGACCCATTGAAATGAATGGGGAAGCATCCTATCCGTGAAAAAAACGGAACGGACGCGGAAACAAACAACGGTTGTGTGCATGAGGCCTTATATGCAGCTACTTAACAGCCATTAGATTTCTGTAAGTAAGTGAACCCCATAAATGATGCAGGAGAGCGCCGCGTCGTAGGATCAATAGGACGAATGTAAAAATAGACAAAGGGACGTGAAGTCGGAACCCAACTGCAGCTGCTCTGAGAAATGTTTCCTTACTGGGGACCCTGAAAAGACAGAGACCCTCTCATTCCACCACACAGCCTCAGCCGCTTAAAGGGCAGTTCCACCTGTCGTATAGTCGTACGTCCATATGGCATTACGACTTGCGGGGGTGCATATTGTTTTTTCATTCGCCCTAATTTTTTTTCATGTGTCTGAAATTTAGGGTTATGAATTCTTTGCAAGATGCGATCACAATTCTGTAGATTCCCAATCGTATTCACTGTCATAGCGGAGGAGGGGTGGGGGGGCTACTACTCTGAGTGGCACAAGGGTAGTGTTGGGCACGAATATTCGAATCGCAACTTTTAATCGCGAATATCACCACTTCGAGAATTTGCGAATATTTAGAATATAATGCTATCTATTCGTAAATAGTGATGATCACGAATATTCTAAGAGCGAATATCGGCACTTAGCAACATCCCTAGCAACCTATAGGAAAGTTGCCTACCCCTTAGTGAATTTTTATCATGAATATATATCATTGCCGATTTTCGCAATCAAGTAAATAATGACTGGAGATCACGAATTCTCGAATTTATGGCAAATTTATGGCGAATATTCGGCTAAAAATTTGCAAAATATCGCGAATTTGAATATTGCCTAGGCCGCTCATCACTACACAAGGGATGGACTGAGCAGTCCCATGCGCCACCGGCCCCCAGTCTGCACCTGTCACAGGAGCCTTCATCTGCACGGACAGCTTGCGGCTGACATTAAGTGATGTCACCATGGATGAGTGATGTCACCAGTCAGAGCCTGGTGGTGTAGCTTTACCACTAAAATTCCACTTTTGTCTGTACTCCCATAATGCACTGCAGCAGAGTTCTAGGCCCCTCGCTGAAGCTACAGGAGGTACAGAGGATGCATTCGCACCTGCATCCTGATGGGGACTAAAGTCCCCTCTGCTACATAACCGCACAGCACAGCGCGATAGTCGGGGAGCCAGTACTAGTGCTGTTTCCCCTTGAGCTTTATCTTCATCTTCTAGTTTGGGAATGCAATGCCAGAGGTACAGTGAAGACTGACACATTGACAGAGAATTAGGAAAATAGAAAATAAATATTGGTCTGCAGATTTGCTATTTAGGGTCTGTGGAGAATAGGGCAACAACCCCCATCTGAATGGAGGATGAGCCTCCCTGACAAGGAGCGTGCCCATCGCCTGCATAAACAGATAGATAGATTGCATTACACTGTAATCCGCTGTAACAATAACACTGCATTCAGCTGGATGATTCCCGCTAAATGGTTTCAGCTTAAGAATGCAAACACATCCGCGGGATGTTCACAGCCCTCACGCAACCCCCTGAGGCGCTGCACCCCACCGTCCGCCCAGGTGAAGCATGCGCAGAGTATGGCAATGCTGCCCGGCAAGGACAGGACCGTGGGGCATTGCCAGGCTTGAGACCAGGGACGGGCAAACTGTGGCCCTCCAGCTGTTGTAAAACTACAACTCCCACCATGCCCTGCTGTAGGCTGATAGCTGTAAGCAGTCTTTGCATGCTGAGAGTTGTAGTTTTGCAACAGCTGGAGAGCCGCAGTTTGCCCATCCCTGCCTTAGACCATGACTGATGTCAGCCCAGATCACTCATCCTGTAATAGCGCATGGGGATAAGCAGCTGCTGAGGACACTTGGCGCCGCTTATCTCAAAATAGGATTGAGCAGGTAAATGCAGCCTTCCCTGGGTGATCCATGGAGATATTGGGGGCCGCCCGGCTGCGGTCATGAAGACCCCAGCAGAAGACATCTGGTCACCAGAGCTGACAGCAGAACGCAGCCTGGAGGGGAGGCTACATCCCCCTCTTCTGTCTACTTTAGTTCGGCAGCTGTCATGTGGTTTACGTCGATTTCCAGTGACGAGCGCGCTAATAATGTATTAAGGATCCAAATATATCTAGATGTAGCAGAGCTGAAGTTGACATTTAACTCTTCGGCCTTCTCGTCACCTCTGTGTCACACTAATCCTCTAAATGTGGCGAGTTTCCCTGCAGTCCGATGTAAAACTATAGAGGACACATCATCACTATGGGTTGTACCAGATGATAAGCTCAGCTCTGCTACATCCGAGAAACATTACAAGGCCCCTTGCACATTTTTTCCCAGTTTATATTCCGTTTTTTGCGATCCGTATATGGTCCGTATACAGAACTATTCATTTCAACGGATCCGCAAAAAAACGGAAGGTACTCCGTATGCATTCCGTTTCCATATTTCCGTTCAAAGATAGAACATGTCCTATTATTGTCCGCATAACGGACAAGGATAGCACTGTTCTATCAGGGGCCAGCCATTCCGAAAAAAACGGAATGCACACGGACGTCATCCGTATGTTTTGCGGATCCATTAATACTGAAAAAGCCATACGGTCGTGTACAAGAGGAATACGGCCTCATACACACGAACATATTTTGTTTCTGTGTCCGTTCCGTTTTTATTTTTGCGGATAGGACGCAGACCCATTCATTTCAATGGGTCTGCAAAAAATGCATGTGCTGTCCGCATCCGTATGTCCGTTCCGTAGCCCCGCATAAAAATATATAACATGTCCTATTCTTGTCCGTTTTAGGCATTGTTACAATGGATCCACAAAAAAAAAAACGGATGTCATCCGTTTTTATTTTCTGCGGACCGCAAAACACATATGGTCGTGAGCATGTAGCCTAAGCCTGTGACATATACCACATACTCAGCACTGCTACATCTAATAAATCTAATGCCCCAGGAAAACACATTTCTCAGATGTATCCATAGACCCCATTCACCCAACAAAGGGCAGGCGATTGCTGTTTTGGCGTTAGGGCGGTATTTCTTTTTTTTTTCCTGTGACACTATTTGCCGATATGTCATAATGTGAACGGAGTCTAATAACCTGAAATCACAAACTCCCCTCTGCTACGTCTGTATGCACATATATAACATCCTGACTGCTCTCCAGCTATTAGCTAATGTTATTTAATATCATTTCCTCAGTTTATAGAGAATCCGATCCTCGGCCCCAGGGGGAAACGTCCTGATCTGCTAACCAGTCGTGTGGCCGCCCGTGACAGGTGCAGTAATGGAGGCCGGGAATGTTACGAACGTGTGAATCACTCCGCAGGGTCATTTTCAAAGCCTCGGTCCGGGGCAGGTATTGTTGTCACGCACAGCAGAAAAAAAAATAAAAAATGGAAAAATCCCCCCAACCCCCAGGATGAGGACGAGGAGGGGGCGTCTGAAAGAAGAGCGGTGACGACCCCGGGATACAAGAGGGAAATCTGACAACCCTTGTTTTATTTCTCAGCTATGCAAACAGTTTGGAGGCAGGAATGTTAATCGAGATGTTTGCAAGGAAAGTGAAGGCAGAACAAGCAAAGGCCGAGGAGCGGGGTCCCCTGTGGAGCTGGACAGGCTCAGGGGCCCATCAGGGTCTGTGGAAAGCTGGGTGAGCCCATGTCAATTAGCGGAAGAGATGGCGGCACGTAGTCACATCGTGGGCTCTACAACATACCCAATGATGGGAGACCAGCACCTTCTCCCACCTCTGATCCGCTAACCCTTGGAATACATCTGAAACCAGAACCAGGGGAGCCTCAGCAGCTGGTACCGCACTACAAGTCCCAGCACAGCCTGGTAACAACAGAGAAGGGCAGGCAGCTGTTAGGTGGATGGACAACAAGTCCCAGAAAAACCTGCGAGAGATGCTTTAATAAGTGGGATGGGCCCCCACTACAACTCCCAGCATAACCTGCTTGCCTACTGCACACCAACTGCTATGAGGGCATACTACAAGTCCCAGCATGACCTGATAACTACAGAGAAAGCAGCTGTTCAGTGGACGGACTACAAGTCCCAGCAAAACCTAAATGCTTCGATGAGTAGGATGGGCCCTGACTACAAGCCCCAGCATAACCTGCCTATCCATAGTGCACCCACCTCTTCGAGAGGAGACTACAAAGCTCAGCAGAACCTGACAGCGATAGTTTAATAGTTTGGATGGCTGCCTACCCATAGTGCACCCACCTCTTCGAGAGGAGACTACAAATCTCAGCAGAACCTGACACTGATAGTTTAATAGTTTGGATGGGGCCACCACTATAAGTCCCAGCATAACCTGCCTACCCATAGTGCACCCACCTCTTTTAGAGGAGACTACAAATCTCAGCAGAGCCTGACAGTGATAGTTTAATAGTTTGGATGGGCCACCACTACAAGCCCCAGCATAAGCTGCCTAGCCATAGTGCACCCACCTCTTCGAGAGGAGACTACAAATCTCAGCAGAACCTGACACTGATAGTTTAATAGTTTGGATGGGGCCACCACTACAAGTCCCAGCATAATCTGTCTAGGCACAGTAAACCAACTGCTATGAGAGCAGACTACATGTCCCAGCACAACCTGTCAGCGATGGTGTAATAGTTTGGATGGGACTACAAGTCCCAGCATAACCTGCTAACTACTGAGGTGAACAAGCAGCCGCTGTGCGGACAGACTACAACTCCCATGATACAGCAAAGGCTATATGGACACACTCTACAAGTCACAGCACAACCATGTGCCACCAGCCTCAACGTGATCAGACTACAAGTCCCAGCATGCCATCCCTCCAAGGAGATGCACAGCCTAAGACTTAATCCCTCTATTGCTTCAAGCACAGACATAGCAGTGCCGAGTTCACAACGTGTCATCTATAGCTTTACATAAGACGGCAAAGGGCTGGACGTCAAATACAGCTCTGCTACATCAATCCGAATTCTAATAGTAGCCACTGGGAACATTTCACTCTGCTTTACCGGTACAAGGATGCTGGGGTTAGTAGTTCTCCGACAGTCGGAGAGTCCCAGGACAAGACGTTCTCATTCCAATGTGCAGCAACAATGTAACAGCAGAGGTGTGTAACAATGTATAGAAAGTGTCAGATCTGGGGCTGTCACTCACCCGCCGCCTGTCAGGAAGCGAAAGTCCTCAGCAGCATCCGAGCTCTGAGCGCTCCTGGGATAATGTGACTTTCCTACACACCGAGTGCACAGGAGCGAGGAAGAGGAGGGGAGGAGGAGTCGTCTGGATGAGTCTTCAGCTTGTAGTGGGATAGAGGAATGAGCAGAGCCGCCAGCTGAGGGTTGTCCTCCCCGCCAGCCCCGCCATCAAACAATGACTTCAGTGCAGACAGCACAACATCATGCGGGAACTGGAGGCGAGCGGAGGCCACGCCACCGAATCACAAAAACCTCTGCAACTTTCTGATCTACTTTTCCTCCCCGTCTCGGGCGACCTGCACACGTTGCGGATTCTCGTGCGGTAAAATAAAACGCAGCGTAGTGAATGCGATTAGAGAAATCTCACGTAGACATTGCTTCTCTCTTCCAGGCGCAGATTTAGAAATCCTCAACCAGTCAATTACGATCTTTTGTGCGGATTTCACCCTTTTCAATGGATGGTTCAAATCTGCGGCAAAAGCGCATCAAATCCTCACCAAAAACCGTAGTTATGCATCGTAGTTTTTGGTGTGAAAATGCACAGAAATTCATGCGGATCGTCTGTACGTTAACCTGCACCCTAAGGACTCGTGCACCCGACCGTATGTATGTTGCGGTCCGCAAAACACGGATCCACAAAAAAAAAAAAAATAGAAGACAGCCGTATGGCATCTGTTTTTTTATTTTTTTACAATGCCTGTGCTCGTCTGTAAAACGGACACGAATTGGACATGTTCTACTTTTTTGCGGAACGGACATGCAAAGATACAGAAACAGAATGCACACAGAGTAATTTCCGTTTTTTTTTTTTTTGCAGGCCCATTGAAGTGAATGGTTCTGAATATGGATCTGTAAAAAAACGGAAAGAAAATACGGTCATGTGCATGAGCCTTTAGGGCTCATGCACACGAATGTATTTACTTTCCATGTCTATTCCATTTTTTGCGGAAAGTACGTGGAACCATTCATTTCAATGTGTCCGCAAAAAAAAATTTAGTTACTCTGTGTGCATTCCGTTTCCGCATGTCCGTATTTCCGTTCCTCAAAAAAATAGAACATGTCCTATTATTATTGCTCGCATTACGGACAAGGACAGGACTGTTCTATTAGGGACCGGCTGTTCCGTTCCGCAAAATATGGAATGCACACGAACGTCATTCAATTTTTTTGCGAATCCGTGTTTTGCAGACAGTAAAATACATACGGTCGTGTGCATGAGGCCTTAGGCTGGGTTCACATGTGACTGATTAGCTGCGGATTTCATTGCGGATTTCACTCTTTCCAATGCAAAGAATGAAACCGCAGCCTTTGAAGCAAAATCCACGGCATGTGAGCGCGCTCTTTGGTGCGTTTTTCTCTGCTGCAGATTAAAAGCAAAAAATCTGCAGCTAATCAGTCACTTGTGAACCCAGCCTTAGCCACCTGCACACGAGTGCGGCTGAATGCACATGGGATCTGCAGGAAATTCCATGCAAATTTATGTGCGTTTCTAAATCTTTAATTGCGGATTTGATGCTGTTTTGCCGCAGATCCCACCCTCCCATTGAAAAGGGTGATATCCGCAGCTAAAACCGCAAACATAATTGACTTGGAAATCCGCAATGCTGGTCAGTTTTCAGACAAAAGCAATCCGCAAAATGTACATGTGATTTGTGTAATCTCACACACTAGCACTGTACTGCGGTTTTTCCGCACGTGTGCAGCTGGCCTTACACTAACAGCACACGAGTGAAGATATCAAAGCAGAAAATTTGTGCGGTTTCCAGATCCGCTCCACAAGCTGCATGTGTTACCTGCTGATTTAATGCGGTTTTTCTGCAGATCTCGCTCTTGCATTGGAAAGGGTTAAATCCGCAGCGCATTGTGTATGAACAGTGATCTGCTGCGCTGGAACTATGATTTTCTAAGGGGACAAGCGATCGTTGAAACATTTGCTTGTCCCCATACGGGGGCGGGGAGGTGATTGCTACATGTAACTGCAGCAGTCACCTCCGCAGGTGCTCTGATCGGGAGGGTCTGCTTCGTTCCCAATCATCAGTCATCGGCCCATTTAAAACCTTTTTCACATAGTCAGTATTTAGTCCGTATTTTGCATCAGTATTTGGGCTGCCCCTTTGCCGCATTGCAAACCACATTTACGGATCTGCAATACACGGGCACCTTTCCGTATGCATTTTGCTTCACGGATGCGGACCCATTCACTTCAATGGGTCTGCAAATCCGGAGATGCAGAATGGTGCGGAACGGAAATCACGGAACGAAACACTACGGAAGCACTACGGAGCGCTTCCGTGGGGTTCTGTTTCGTACTTCCGTTCCGCAAAAAGATAGCACTTGCTCTATCTTTTTGCGGAACGGACGAATGCAGACCCATTCAAGTTGAATGGGTCTGGATTCATCACGGCGACTGTACGGAGGTTGCCCGTGCATTGGGGACTGCAAATTGCGGTCCCCAATGCACGGAACGGCACACCTACGGCCTTGGGAATGAGCCCCTTGTAAGCCAAAAACAGGAGTGGAACCTAAAGAGATGAAATGTAATGGAAATATTTGCGTCCACTCCCGGTTTTGGTTTACAAATACTGATGCAAAACACTGACCAAATACTGACTTGCCATACAGGAGTCCCGTGGAGTTTGGTCAACCAGTTACACAAGATCATTACATCTCTGACCGCTTTGGCCTGTTTCATGCAGTGAGTATTTGGTCAGTATTTTGTATCAGTATTTGTAAGTCAAAACCAGGAGTGGAACCTACAAAGAAAAGGTATAATAGAAAGATTTGTGCCTTATCTGTGTTTTGGACCAACTCCTGGTTTTGGCTCACAAATACGGATGCAAAAATACTGACCAAATACTGACAGTGTGAGAAAAGCCTTTTAGTGTTTGATCAGTCACTGTGAGCAAGAACCGGTGCGGGTCAAAAACACAGAACGGGTGCAGATCTTTCCATTACACCTGAGCTCTGTATAGGCTTCACTCCTGGTTTTGGCTCACAATTACTGATGGAAATCACTGACCAAACACTGACTGTGACCTTACAGACTGAGCTCAAATACACTGATAAACTCATATCTGCAACACTTCGACCAACTCTGCTCTGCGACACTGACAAAAACTGTGATCTGCAACACTGATCAACTCTGCTCTGCTGCTCTGACCAGCTCAGCTCTGCAACATTTACCAATTTCAGGGACTCAACTGACATGTTAAAATAAAAATCTCCGGATGAATATACTTCATGCGTTCAGTTTACTTGTTGATTCTGTTAGTTTTACAATAATATTTAGGACATTTCTTTTGCTGATGTTACTATCACTTCCTTAAACTCTAAACACTCTGCAGCTTTGCTGCTGTTACTGTAAAGAACCCCTCCCCTCATTACTTCTTGTGGGAACAGGTCTCCTCTGCCGGCGCTCCAGAGCAGCTGGTTTAGAAATCAGAAGATTTCAGAATCTCAAGAAAATCATGTGAGAGCCGGAGCCAAGTTCCAGAGACATTCTCATGGCGAGATCCGAGATGCCTCACATCTCGCTCGGTCCCAGTGACTTTATAAACAGCCCAGTAACATCTGCACAGAGGAGTGCATCCAGATGACTGGACTTGTTTCCGACAGCTGTATGTGTGATAAACTGGAGCTGCCGAAACTGGACTCGGCGGCCCACGTTTTTCCTTCTCGTAGGGCTTTTTCACATGAACGTGCCGTGTTCTGCGGTCCGCAAATTGCGGATACCCAAAACACGGATGCCGCCCGTGTGCGCAAAACGGACAAGAATAGGACATGACATCATTTTTGTGGGGATGCGGAACGGAGCAACGGATGCGGACAGCACACGGAGTGCTGTACGCATCTTTTGCGGCCCCATTGAAGTAAATGGGTCCGCACCCGAGCCACAAAAAATGCGGCTCGGATGCGGAACCAAACCACGGTCGTCTGAATGAGCCCTTAAAGAGGGAGAGGTGAATTTCCACAGTCGGACAAAAAGAGAATGGATCAAAAAAATGTATAAAAATTATAAAATTCCGTTTCACTTCACAGATCTACTAAATAGGGTTCCCTAATAAGAGGAAGTGGGTATATTAACATCCTTTACCCTGGGTTCAGACCTGAGCGTTACAGCGTATTACAGCGCGTTTTTGCAAGTAGGAAACGCGCGTCCTTGTGATTGACTACTGTGGTGTCAATCACAATACGCACGACAAACGCCCCAAAAAAAGCTCAAGTACTTGTTTATGCGTAGGGCGTTTTACAGCGCGTTCGAACGCGCTGTAAAACGTGCAATTGTGAACTTAGGGTAAAAGGGATTATCTAGCTTCTGCTCTACAGCAGGGAGTGGCTATCCTTTCCTGAGCATGAGGGAGTGGCTATCCTTCCATCAATAAGAGGGAGTGGTCTATCCTTTCTTGAACAAAAGAGAGTGGGTTATCCTTTCCTCAGCAGGAGGGAGCAGCTATACCTCTCTGAACAAGACAGAGTTGTAACCTTCTCTAACAGGAAGGAGTGGCTATCCTTTCTTGAACTAAAGGGAGTGATCTATACTTCCATCAATAAGAGAGAGTGGCTATCCTTTCTTGAACAAAAGGGAGTGGGTCATCCTTTTTTCAACAGGAGGGGGCGGCTATACCTCTCTGAACAAGACAGAGTTGTATCCTTCTCTAACAGGAAGGAGTGGCTATCCTTTCTTGAACCGGAGGGAGTGACTATCCCACCCTAAAGAGGATAGAGTGGTGATCCCTTCCTCAACAGGAGGGAGTGGCTATCTTTTAGTGAACTAGAGGGAGAAGCTATCCTTCCTTGAACAGGAAGGAGTGACTATCCACTGTTAAAGAAGAAGCAGTGGCTATCCTTTCCGGAAAAGAATGGAGAGGCTATCATTAACTGCACAGAAGCGAGTGGCTATCCTTTTCTAAACAAAAGGAAGTGGCCATCTTTCCCAGAACAGGGGGAGGTGTCTATCTTATCCTCTATGTGGGGGGATCGAAGAATTGATATAGGAAGTATACTTGAGAATTGGAGAACTTTAAATTATACAGAAATTAAACTTTGCCCCTTTAAGAAAAGCCAAATTTAAAGAATTAAGCAGCTCGTGTTATTCTGCAACCATTCAAATTAGAAGATTTTTTATCTGAGGAGGACTCGCAGCAGCTCTCGGGAGATGTGATGACTACTTTTGGCTTTTTATCGTTTTCATGTGGAGTAAGGCCTCCTGCACACGACCGTATGGATTTTTCTGTATTTTGAGGTCCGAAAAAAACGGATCTGCAAAAAATACTGATGACGTCCGTGTGCATTCCATTTTTTGCGGAACGGAACACCTGGCCCCTGATAGAACAGTCCTATCCTTGTCCGTTATGCGGACACTAATAGGACATGTTCTATCTTTGAACGGAAAGGAAAAACGGAAATGGAAGGCATACAGAGTACCATTTGTTTTTTTTTTACGGATCTATTAAAATGAATGGTTCCGTATACGGAATGCAAAAAACGGAACGTAAACGGGAAAAGAAACGTTTGTGTCCAAAAGGCCTAACTCGAGATTGCAACACATGCAGATGTTATAATAGCCGGAGGGCACCGCCTGGCATATAATGGGCGATTACAGCGTAGGGTGAAACTGATAAATGTTGCCAAATTGTACTGACACAGATTTTAATTGCTGATTTAATCGGCGGTAATTGCCCTGTGGCATGCGGCGTGATAATTATGTATACTTTAAACAAACACACGGGGCAGATTTATCAGAAATTATTGGGTTTCTGACGTAAATTTATTTATAAATAAGTCATTCGATACAAATTTGTCAGGAACAGTGGGCGGGGCTCGCACCAGAACTTACCCAAATTGTGACACATTTCTTAGGACTTGGAAAATAGGAACAGAAAATGAGTTTTGCCAAAACTCATACTTAAGACATACATTTAATTCTACTGGACGTTATTGGAAACTGTCAGCAAGAATGAAGAAAGCTGAGAAGGGAAGGGAGGAGATCAGTTCTCTTTTTCCTTACATCAGATGATTGTAAGAAAGCCTAATGCCATGATGACAATCCAGGATGTAAATGACAAGAAAAGAAGAAACTGCGCAGACATCCAACTGGCAGGAATTGCTGGGAGATTTTGGGTCTGAAACCTGCAGAATTATTAATGCAGCTCTGGGGTATAATACAGGATAACTAATGTAATTTATGTACACAGCGACTCCATCAGCAGAATAGTGAGTGCAGCTCTGGAGTATAGTACAGGATATAACACAGGATCAGTACAGGATAAGTAATGTATGTACACAGTGACTGCACAAGCAGAATAGTGAGTGCAGCTCTGGAGTATAATACAGGATGTAACTCAGGATCAGTGCAGGATAAGTAATGTATGTATACAGTGACTGCACCAGCAGTATAGTGAGTGCAGCTCTGGGGTATAATACAGGATGTAACTCAGGATCAGTTCAGGATATGTAATGTAATGTATGTACACAGTGACTCTGGCAGAATAGTGAGTGCAGCTCTGGAGTATAATACAGGATGTAAGTCAGGATCAGTACAGGATAAGTAATGTATGTATACAGTGACTCCACCAGCAGAATAGTGAGTGCAGCTCTGGAGTATAATACAGGATGTAACTCAGGATCAGTACAGGATAAGTAATGTAATGTATGTAGACAGTGACTGCACCAGCAGAACAGTGAGCGCAGCTCTGGAGTATAATACAGGATGTAACTCAGGATCAGTTCAGGATATGTAATGTATGTACACAGTGACTGCACAGCAGAATAATGAGTGCAGCTCTGGAGTATAATACAGGATGTAACTCAGGATCAGTACAGGATAAGTGATGTATGTACACAATGACTCTGTCAGAATAGTTAAGTCCGGTGAACTTTTTATATAGATTCTACGTTGTATATTAATGGATAAATGGCGCTGACAGATGAACCTGAAATCTTTAAAATGAACCAATTCTCTTGCTTGAAATAATGTCAGACAGCTTGTTTAGAACTTCCAATCCCATCAGTCATCTTCGGGATGGACACGCACCATTCATCTTCCTCTCGGTCATGTCCTTGCCTATATACAGTACATCGGTCGGGTGTCTTGTACATCTCCGGAAATAACTAGAGGCGTCAGCATGTGAACCAAGCAGGAAATAGGCCTGTATTTTGGGACTTTTAGAAGACAGTCAGAGAGGATTCTGTAACATCAGTCTCCTGGAACTCCAGAGAGACGCTAAATAAAACTGCCCAGTAATAGAGCTGGTCCAGCGACCATACCATAACCACTAGCTGTACCCTCTCCGAAGGACAATCCCATTTTTGGACCAAGTGCTTTAAGTGACTGTTGCTTTGCTATAATCTGTATGTTTAATATATTTAAAGGGTAAATTTGTCATTTTACATAAGTTTCTAAAATGTACAGTAGATAAGTGCTTTAGAATAATTACTGTATATTGTGCTGATTCTAAGTTACATCCTGTATTATACTCCAGAGCTGCACTCACTATTCTGCTGGTGCAGTCACTGTGTACATACATTACTTATCCTGTACTGATCCTGAGTTACAACCTGTATTATACTCCAGAGCTGCACTCACTATTCTGCTGGTGCAGTCACTGTGTACATACATTACATATCCTGTACTGATCCTGAGTTACATCCTGTATTATGCTCCAGAGCTGCACTCACTATTCTGCTGGTGGAGTCACTGTGTACATACATTACATTACTTATCCTGTACTCATCCTGAGTTACATCCTGTATTGTACTCCAGAGCTGCACTCACTATTCTGCTGGTGCAATCACTGTGTACATACATTACATTACTTATCCTGTACTGATCCTAAGATTCATCCTGCATTATTCTCCAGAGCTGCACTCACTATTCTGCTGGTGCAGTCACTGTGTACATACATTACTTATCCTGTACTGATCCTGAGTTACATCCTGTATTATACTCCAGAGCTGCACTCACTATTCTGCTGGTGGAGTCATTATGTACATACATTACTTATCCTGTACTGATCCTGAGTTACATCCTGTATTATACTCCAGAGCTGCACTCACTATTCTGCTGGTGCAGTCACTGTGTGCATACATTACTTATCCTGTACTGATCCTGAGTTACATCCTGTATTA